>CANSZD010003989.1:0-107500 GCA_947648045.1 Beta corolliflora
TAGCTATTGCTTTGCTTAGTTTCGAATGCCTTAGTGTGTTGCTAGCGTCCAAAGTCGTAGCATGTGCTTTGTAGGCTCGCAAAGTAGGTGCATATTGCTTTTTCCCCTATTTAGATTCAACAATGATCTCTACAATACGTAGAAGGCAAATTCCCAAATGAGACAGTCATAATTTTATTTACGTTATTTTAAAAGTGACTCCCGGAATTCTAAATAGTAAAAGCTTAATACCATCTTTTGAAAAAGTAATTAACTAAACGTCATAAACAATAGAGAATTCAGGATGTTGCAGATATCGCAGGTAGGAGATATTAATCTCGGATAATAGTGTGTATCTCGGAATATCTCTAACGACTTTAACAAAAGTCATGGCCCCTTCGCAATGACCTTATACTAACAATTGAAAATGCTTGTTGGGGATATTACCGCGGAAGGTGATCGACAAATCCTGACCATCATTATATTTTATAGGAGAAAGTGGAAGTTTCAGCTCTTTCATGACATTTGCTTCCTTGCTCTTAACAAGATTAACGTTAGTTACTCCCAAGTATAAATATATGCCCGCATGGTTTCCCTAACTATTCATTAGGAAGTACTTACATACTACTTATATAACAGCGGGGCAGTCTGGCTGGGAAATTTCTGATTGTATACACTTCGAGTACCCGGGTGAACGTGAGACTTCAGGAATCGCTTGGTTACGCGGAGTCCAATAAAGAAAAGGCTGCAAACACGCTGGAGAAAGAAATTCATTCAGAGATTATAGAATCTTAGAGAGAGTTTAAAGAGTCATAGAGAAGATCTGAATCACCCTTGTATATCATATTTTCATAAATGAAATTCCTAATGGTAGAGTCTGTAGCTTCTTTTCCCCATGTTGGTAAGTGGTTTTCACGTAAATCATGTGTATTCTTTATTGCTTATTCTTCTTAATTTTTTTATCTTTGCAAATTATGGCTCTCTATTTCGTACAAATTTATTAGCTTACAATGTTTTTTTCTTAACGTTATATGCACGGCAAGCAATTCCGTGGCAAAATTCGTTTTTATTGTGTCTATTGCACCTATTTAATTCTATTATGATTTTCCTCAACCATTAAGATCTACTAAGAAATTTTATGAATATTTGGTTTGTATATAATTCGTATAGCTACGCCAAATACTAGTTTTACTACTCAATCACTTTGAAAGCAAGTTGTCCACGTGAATATTGTAAGCTTCTTTGAATTGAAATTAGATAGTATGTTGGCGTTCCTATGCTTTCTTGTAATGTTTTAGATAATACTTTTTTAGTTACATATTTTTTTTAGTTTGTAATAGAAAAAAATTTGTGAAATGCTACTCCCCATATTGGACCTCCATCTAAAGGCTCATTGTAAGCCAAACACCTCCTCTAACCCACCTTCACCCATTAAATAATAAGCAAAATCGCTTAGGATATAGGAACCGAAACCCAGACTTCGCTGGGGGGAGACATGGAAAAGCTCACAACTTGAGTCAATCCCAATTCTTTGTAGATGCTTTATACCGTCTCGTATTTACCGAAATATTTCAGATTTTTTCCATATTCCACTTTTGTATAACTATTTGAAAATCTATATAAAAATACAACGGTTTCACCAAATAATCCTCGAGTGGTGGGGGGTTGCGGGGCGGGGGAGGCAGGGGTGGGGGGATGCGTGACTCTCGGGGCCGCGGTGGTGGGGGGAGGGGGTCTCATGGATTGCGGGGGTGAGGGGAAGGGGTGGTGGTGTCATGAGGGCAATGCAGGTGGGGGAGGTGGTAAGGGTCGGGCATAGGGCTAGGCATTAGGGTCGGGGTTAGATGTTGTGGGTTAGGGGCAAAGAGGCTCAATTAGGGGTTACAGAGGGGTTAATTAGGGTAATGACTAACTCAGCCACCAACAAAGTTGGTTCAGCTGGTAAGCGTAGGTATTTTGATATATTACCAAGCAAACTCCAAGTTTAATTCTGGCGAATTTTGAAAGGTGGGTGTCCGGTGAAAAACCGAAATCTCGGGGTATTTGTGAAAAATCAAAAGGACAATTTAACATCGAGGCACTAAAACGCCCAATACCTCCGCCAAAGCTTCCGATATTCCCGCTTTTCAATTCACCATGGCATGAACCATAAGTCTTAAGAAGATATGGTGGGGAGGAAAAAGAAAGGCAACGAAAAGAAGATGTGGAGGGTGAGGACATGGAGGCGAGATGTGGAAGGAGGACTCAGGAAAGCCGCTTGAAGAAGCAAGAGGCGAATAAATCTAAATTCACATTAGATATACAGCTTGCCATAAATTGAAGATTTTTAAAGCAGTGTTAACTTTTACTATATATTTTCTTTATAATGGGTTTACATACATAGGTATTTATGTTGAATGAATATGTGGTTTCTAGGGGCATGCATGAAGAGAAGCATCTTTAAAAGTTCTAGGAGATATCTAAGTCTAGTGAATTGAATTATAAGGTACTAAAAAAGAGCACCCAAGCTAAGTTCATTGAAAGCAGTGCGAGTGGGATGTTCCCCTTGGGACCATTTGTTTCCCACTTTAACCTTTAGTGTCTTTTTAAGATTCACGCAAAGCTAAAGGTTTTCAACGTCAAGGGTAAGACGGGTCCCTTTTTGCGACTGCCTTTCGTTCTCCCCCCCCCTTTTTACACAAAGGACCCAAAAAGTTTAGATTAGATATTTGTTTTAGTCATGTAGTTCAAATCCAGGAGCTTTCTTTTGTCACAAATATTTTAATTATAAATTATTTTATACAACATATAATTTTACAATTTTATAATCTATGCTTTATAAATAGTACAAAGGCTCCAAAAATTTTAAGACAACCTTGATTAAATGAGGTTGTAGCCTGGGTTTGAGCATTAATATATGCTTAAATTTGTTTGGTTTAATTTTTCACGCGGAAACGATATTGATTAAATTTTGCATGTGATGACATGATGACATTGCATCAATTTTTAAGAAGAGAGTGCGTGACATGTGGCATATACTATGTATGGATAAATTTTATTTTAATAACTAGCTTTTAGGTAGGCTACGCCATGTATAATCATATCCTTCATTTATAACATTTTACTTTAAAATGATAACATCAAATATTACTTGGTTAAGTGGTTGGGACTTTTAATATATATTTGTGATCACGGGATCAAATCATATACAATGCATTTTTATTTTTTATCGTATGTGGATTACGTGGAGTAAAACACTTTTAAGGGAAAGCGTACACATGACATCGTTCCTTGTTTAGGAACGTCTTTTAATAAATTAGTATAGATGTATATAGATTTGTCTTAATGGAGTGAAATGCAACACAAATTGCATATTAATCTCCAAGTGACTTCAGTGAGCCATCAACACTCAGTCAATTGGTCTCTGACGTTTAGGTTACCATTAGAAAAATTCTATAAGCGTGACAATGGTTAATTATTGGATCATTAAGTTCGATGGCATAATTAACTTGAGCATCCATAATGAATGCAAACTAGCTTGTTAAAGTCTCACGATATAGCTAAGACCTCAAATCATATTCCTCTTAAGTCTCTTACATCACTATTCATTGTGGGCCTTGTGGCTTACTATAATATTTTTAAAAGGCACAAGTCACACAAGAAAAAACTCGGATTAAATGGAACATCTAATAGCTATCGTAAAATAATTTCTTCGTTCTACTATAATCACAACGTTATGAAATTCAAGATTGCTAACACATAATTTTGTGTATATATATCTTTAATATTATAATAGTAAATATTGTTAGAAGTTGATATTTTAAAAACATACATCAACATTAATTATTTTATACTTCATCTGTTTCTTTTTTACTTGCAACCATTTGACTTTCACGCTTGCCAATGCATAATTTCAACCATTAAATTATTTAATTAGTGATAATTAAAAATTATGAGTAGTAGATATTCGAAAAATATACTTTGAGACGAATCTAACAAAATCCCACATGAATATGTTTTTCCTTACCTATAAATCACCAAAAATAAACTAAGTATAGTTGATCAATAGTGTAAAAGTCAAACCATTGCAAATGAAAAAAAATGGAGGAAGTATAAGAGTATAAATAGTATCAAAACGTTGTAATTATAAAATGGAGAAAGTAAATTTGCCCAAATATAGATGGACTTTTTTTTTCTTTTTTTTTAAGGTAAGATGAAGTCCCTTATAAGGAGGGGGGTTATTAGGGATCCCTCCTTGTAAGGGGTGAGACTCGATTCCAAGATATCTGGGATTAGAGGTGATGGCAACACCACTAGGCTATCATCTGTTGCTCAATATAGATGGACTTGGTACTCAATAAGTCATATACCGCCTACAAAATACAGTAGGTAGTAATAGAACTTTTGAATACAAAGAATTGAAGTCGTTTCAAAAGAAAGAACAATGCTAGACTCTTGAATCAACATAAGATGGTCAATTCACCATGGCATAAAATAAAGAAAGATATTGAACCTTGTGATACTACCCTTCCAGAACCGCGTAGATTTGTAGCAGCTTACTTCAAGTTCAAGTTCAACATTTTTATACTTAAAAAAGCCCTCTTTTCATTAGCTCTTTCTTTCCCTTAATTATTACTCTATTTTTCTAAGAAAAATCACCAGTTTTGCCCCGTCTTTGGACTTCTGCCTCCACCAAAAGTTATGCCGCTAAAGACATGCGGACGTAGCTCCTCCGGATCTGCTTCTCCAATCTCCATTATTATCTATAGAGTAATGTTCAGTCAAAATGTCATGTTTGATATTTGAAATATATATGTGTGATTAAGAAGAACTTGCTCACCAAAGCCCGCCGATCAAGGAAGTCTTGATATATTACGTACGTGTACGTGATGTTATCAATAAGTAAGAAGTATATTTAAGGGTTCGGTCCGTATGATCCTTCATCTAAAAGTTACATAAAATTAAAAAGAAAAAAAGTAATTAGTATAATATTTATGTATACTATTTCACCAAACATGATATACTTCACTTGTTTAAAAATTCCTACACAATATTAACTTTTTACTTATATTAAATTTCATGTTTTGCTTTTTCATGTCTTCAAAACACATCGTTAATCATTAATATATATAATTACATAATAGTAAAAATAAAAAGTGCATACTCCCTCCGTCCCAGAATAGTCTGAACACTTTTTTTTTATGTTTGTCCCAAATTAGTTTGAGCACTTCCATTTTTAACATGGTCCCACTATTAATATATTATGTCTTTTACACTCCTTTGGCCTACACTCTACCTTTTATCAATAAAAAGTTACTCAACTTTATCTCTCCTCTAATAAAAAATACCCCCACAAACTCCTATCACATATACTTTTTAAATGAATAACATTTGATAACCATACTACAACTTATCACCTTAAAATACGTGTCCCAAGAAGTGTTCAGATCTTTCTGGGACGGAGGGAGTATTACAAAACATACAGTGAATAAAGAGCAAATATATATGAGTCTATCTTATATCAACATATTCACTTTTCTATACGTAAGAGATACCATGATATTGCCAACAAACATGCATGGTCCCGCAATATGCGAGCCAAAAAAAAAGAGTTGTGCGCGCAACAAACTATTTTGTGCATAATTGGTGCTGCCTATATAAGAAAACCTCCTATGCTAGCTATCGCACAAAAAAGAATATCCTGCGTGCCCGGCCCCCTCCAAGTGCAAGAAATTTAACTGTATGCAACTTGTTCTTCAGTACGTTGAACTTCTAGGTTTTTGACATCAAAATCCTAAGCATGTTTCCCCATGAATACACCCCTTCCAAACTTCTAAATGTTTAGGCTTAACCCATATTATGTTCTTCTACTCCTCCTAAACCTAGCCCTAACCAACATACTCTTGCAAGATGGATAGATCATGTCCCTCTAAGGAAAGGCAAGGGAGTACTCACACATATACAAGTTATTGGAGATATAACTTCTTCTACAAGTTTAGCTATTTGAGGTTGTTGTAATGTTTGTTATAAGTTAGTTATTAGTCTAGTCAGTAAGTTTGTCATTTCCTTCCCTCCTACCACGTGTATATATATTACATTACAATACTTAGCTCAGGTTGTATTATTCATACACAAAATTCTCTCTCTGATTGAAATGATCAATTCACTCTCAAACTCGTTCTTCATTTCATAATATTAGAGTCTGGATTTCTGAAATCTTCATGGTATCAGAGCAGGTTTAACCTAGCTCAAATTTCTCTGAACATTTCGTTGCTGATTGATTAGAAGAATCATCTTCTTCTACAAAGATTTCATTTGGAGGTCTCATCTGAATTTCATATGATTTTCAATTCTTCTTCAGCGAAAATCGAGGTGTTGTAGTTCTGAACTTCTTCTTTAATAAATCTGAATCTTTTGTCTAATTTTTTTTTCTGTGAAAGTTGATGTGTTGTTATTTTCTTCTCTGATAATCTGAAACATCTGGATCTTAATTGATTTGATCATCATTAGTTCATTGTTAACTCACTGAGAATTCAATTCTGAAATTCATTTCAATCACTTACAATTCTGAATTTCTTTTTCATTCTTCTGAAATTTCTCTGAATTCTATCTCAAATTCACTCATAATTCTCTAAATTTTGTTCTGAAATCTTTTAATTTTTTCTCACAAAATGCCTGATTCATCTGTTCCAGCAAACATTTCTGATAATGCCTTACCTCCTAATCAGAATCCTTCTAGTATATACTACATTCATCCATCAGATACTAATCCTAGTCAAGTTGCTTGGGCCAAGTTTAATGGCACTTGGTTGCAATGATCGGAAGTGATCAACGTTGATCATGTTCTACTAAAAATAAAATGAAATTTGTAGATGGAAGCATTAATATTCCTAATATTAATAATCCCGAGTGTAAAGCTTGGGAACGATGCAATAATTTGGTATCATCCCCGGCTTCATTCCAATCTTGACAATACTATCAAGAAAAGTGATCTATTCTTCAGCACTGCCTCTGAAGTCTGGAAAGACTTAGAAGAACGCTTTGGTCATTCTTCCATGACTGCAGTTTATTCACTTGAACAAAAGTTATCTAAAATTGTTCAAGGATCTCTAAATGTGTGTGAATTTTATACACAAATCAAAACAATATCGGATGAAATTCATTATACAAATTCTATACCATATTGTACATGTAATCAATGTACTTGTGGCCTGTCTAAGAAGATTCTTGCCAGGAGAACGGACTCATCAACTCATTCAGGTTTATGATGAAAAGCTGAATGACACCTTTGCAACCGTTAAAGGACATATTTTGATGACATAACCTCTTCCTAAAGTATCACAAGCATACAAGATATTTGCTCAAGAGGAGAGACACAAGGAGCTTACTAAAATTTATGTAAATTCAGAATCTGTGGCTTTTATGGCTGATAGAAACAGACCTTATAAGTCCTATTATAATTCTCATTGGCAAAATATTAGCAGTGACAACAAAAGACCTGGTACAAACTACTATTGTACTCATTGACAATTGATAGGTGCTTCAAGATACATGGTTATCCACCGGGATATAAGCCTAATGAGAGGAAGATTGCGGAAGAACAATGCATTCTTCTACTTCCAATCAATCTAATAATTCGGAGATGAAGATTGATTCTCTCTTTCGTTGAACACTATCATCGGTTGATGAATCTTCTTGGTAATCGACCTTCTACTTCTTCACTTGCTACTCCTAATTTAGAAGAAGATGCTACAAGACATGCTAGATGGCAGGTATTCATTGCTTCTTATCACGTGTCAATACCAACTGGTTACTAGATAGTGGAGCTTCAAATCATTTTTTGCAATAATCTATCTTGGTTTGGCTCATATGTTGATGTTTTCGGTTCACAACATAACATTATCATACCAGATGGTAGTCATGTTCAAGTTAAACATATTGGCTCAGTTGTTCTTAATCCAGATGTGACTTTGCACAATGTTCTTTATGTGTTAGATTTCAAATTCAACTTGATCTCCATTCATAAAATGTGCCAAAACTTGAATTGTCATGTTTATTTCACTCATGACAAGTGCTTTCTTCAGGACCCTTCTCCAAAAGGTCATTCGAGGCTTCTTGGTAATCTTCAAGTTGGACTTTATAATGTTGCTGAGTCTCATGTGCCATTTGCAGTTTCAGTCACCTCACCTTCTTCTACAGCTCTTCAGACGTGTTTATCTGTTGTTGATAGTGCCAAACTATGGCACCTCATGCTGGATCATCTTCCCTTTGATCAAATAAAGTTTGTTCTACCAGATTGTGATGCTAAGTCTTGTTCTAAGAATAATATATGTACTATTTGTCCTGCTGCTAGACAGCCTAGAAAGTCTTTTCCCCTAAGTAGTATCAAAACTACTAAAGCTTTTGAATTATTGCATATAGATTTGTGGGTCTCTACAAAATAAATACTCATTCAAGATGTAATCAGTTTCTCACAATAGTTGAAGTTTAAATCTGATGTAGTATGAGTTTTAGACATGTTTTTCACATATGTTTATACACAATTTGGTGCAAAAGTACTGTGCATCAGATTAGATAATGCAAAAGAGCTTGGGGAAGGTGCAATGAAAGTTTTGTTTCACAGCAAACGAATAGTTCATCAGACTAGTTGTGCTGATACACCATATCAAAATGTTGTGGTGGAGTGCAAATATAGGCATTTATTGGAAACTGGAAGAGCCCTTTTTCTTTATTCTAAAGTGCCTGACAAGTTTTGGGGAGATAGTGTTCTTTGTGCTGCTTATCTTATCAACAGATGGCCCCTTTCTAGCCTTCACAAAAGCTCTCACTATGCTAAGCTATTCAACAAATCACCATCCTTAGATCATCTCAGAACATTTGGTTGTTTATGCTTCTTTTCCACTTCTAAGGTGTACAAATCTAAGTTTGATCCAAGAGCACAACCAGGAGTTTTTCTTGGATATTCTATTACTCAAAAAGGATACAAGGTATATAATCTTGTTACTCGTAGAGTGTTTGTCACTAGAGATATTGTGTTCATGAATGGCATTTTCCTTTTCATGTTTCTTCTCAATCATCTCAATCATCATCTGATCCAATTTTCATTCCCTCTAACACTCATGATTGTTTTGATGAAAATTATCCTACTTCTATTATGTTTCCACCTACATTTCCTGAAATCGTAGATCTGAGTGATCCCTCATCATTGACATCAGACACCAATAATATAACACCCCTGAATTTCGAGTTACTATCTAAATCAAGTGATATTAAAAATTCTACAAAAAAATCGATAGAGCTCAGTCTCGAAATATGGGTGCCTAAAATTTAATTTAGGACTCGCGTCCAATTATAAACCTCCTTCAATAAAACAAAGACTCCAAATTCTCAATAATCCTTATCCACTCAAAAGGATCCACATCCATGCATAATTACCCGAAATTCCGAAAGGGTTATTCCACGATTATTGCGAGAATAACCGTTAAGGATAAGCTACGTAGATCGAATCTAAGTCAAAGCAAAACTTAACTAAACTATTACAGTCCAGTCAAGTAAAGGTTTAGGTGAATTAATATTACAACCTTAAGTCCCAAAAATGATAATATGTATACATAAATAATGCGGCGGTTAAAGAACTACTATAACTTTAACTAGTAAAAGTTGGTGGAACGTTGCTCTCGGGCCACACCCCACACCCAATATGTAAGATCTTCATGTACCTGCACATATCGGGCATGTAGTATCGCCAAACCGGCCGAGCAAGATTCATACGGTAAAGCCAAACATATATGCGGGTAGGATAATAATCTATCCTACAAATCATCTTTTTTTTGAATCAAAATAATAAGTAGCAAGCTTTATAAAACCTTTTCTTGTATTCCTTTCTAAATCAAATCCTTTCTTTATTTTCCTTAAAACAAATCCTTTCTTTCCTTTACCTTCACAAAGAGGGAGTTATAAAATCTATGGAATGGAACAAACTTCTTGCCTTTGGGCTAGCTAGGCCCTCCGGATAACTTATAGACAAAGACCCCTAGTGTGCACACCCCACAAACGGCCTAACCGTAGTAGAAGATCTAAGTCCGAGGTGCGATCAACGTACCCCCCAACTATTCTCGAAATGTCGAGACCATCCCGACAAGGTTCCAATTCCTTGAGACGCCACAAGGCAATCCCAACCGTTTCAAAAACATAAAACTATCCATAAATCTTTTACTGTAACTACTCTATAATTTAAGGTTTGAAAACAAACTGTTTGTATTAGGAGGAACATCCTCCTATTCAAACCAATCTCAACTCAAGAGAGATACATACCTTTATAATCTTTTCTAGTAACAATGAAAGTTTTAGTTGCAATCTTATCTTTTGTAGACTTTTCTCGTAACTATTAAAGATTTGAGTAAGGAATCTTACCTTTTAAACTATAGCAAACCAACTAGCTCAATCAAACGGCTCCCCAATGAAATCGGGATCTACAATATAACATACATGTACTTAATAAATATTAATAGATTTTGCTAAAATAGTTAATGAGCTTTTATTAACTTTAGCTTTATAAAACATCAACCCCTTTTTTTTTTTTATAAAAGTAAGTATAACTAATTCTTATAACTTATTTACTTAAACTGCCATTTACCTTTGATTACCAAAGTAATCAATATCAACAATACTAAAATCTCCCTTAGTTTATATTAAATCAACATTCATAAGAAAACATTCAAACTTGAAACACTCGAAACTAACTATACAATTTATCAATTTTAAAAGAAAATTAAAATGAACATAACTTCCTCCTACGAGATCCAAATCAAGCGTTTCTTGAGCCTATCTTAGATAAAAGTTCAATACGAACAACTTTTGTGAAATCATATTTTTGCTAAAAATGCCCAGAAACTTCTTAAAACTGCATTTTACGAAACTGACAGGTAATTTATACGAACTACACCACAAATTTCTTTGAACAACAAGTTTACTTAACATTCCATTAATCTAAACTAACTACTAAACACCTAAATAAACATTCTATTCATTCAATTCCACACCCAAACAATTAAAATCAAAACCCCCAATTCAATTTATCTCAAGAACCCTAAACTAACAAAACCCCAATTCGAAATTAAGCCAAAACTGAAATTAAAACATGACAAAGAATCTTACTTGATTAAGGGAAGTAGATGACTAAGAAATTACTCTATAAAGGAACCCGAAAATAATTTCTTTGATCCGATTCTCGACCCGAACCGCAAGCCCAAGAACAAAATTCTCTTTCTTCTAAAACAAATCCACAACCCGAGAGATGGTGAAGATGGGCGAACAACAATTGGTGTTTAATGGTGTTGGTGACAATTCTTTTTTTTAGCTTTAATGGAGTTGTTGAAGCAAAATTTTGAAGAAAAGGAAACAAGGTTTCTCGTGGGTTTAGAGTTAGAAGCAGTGAAGCACTGCAATTGTTCTCTTTCTTTTTCTTTGCTTCTTTTTATTTGATTTTTTTGTTTTTTGTTTTTTTTTTGTTTTTCCTTTCTCTCTCCTTATAATAGTTAGACAACTTAATAGCAATAAACCTAGTAAATCTAGGTATTAGGTTTTGACCCTTCCTAAAATAAAGTCAAATGGGAAACAAAGATATATTTAATAAAATAATATATTAAATTATTTTTTTGATAAGCTAAAATAATATACATAATTACTAAGCAGGTATAAAAATACGGGGTGTTACATATGCGATCAAGTTCGAGTTCTTGGGATCCAACAATAAAGCCGAATACGAAGCTCTCATCCTCGAACTTCAACTATGCACCCTGGCCGGGGCTACAGAGATCAACTCCATGTCCGACTCGCAGCTGATAGTGGGTCAGGTGTCAGGCGAGTACGAAGCCAAGGAAGATAATATGAGAATGTATTTGGCCAAGACCCAAGATATAATCAAGCAGTTGTCTCAATTCACCATCACCCACATACCCCGATCGGAAAATCAGCAGGCAAATGCTCTCGCTCGGATGGCCAGCTCAGCAGAAGGGTTGGCCCCTCGGACACTAATGTGGGAAATCCTTCGCCAAGCAAGCATCAACGTCAAAGAACAACTGGTATTGAATCGAACATCCACATGGATGAAGGAAGTGGTCGAGTATTTGAGAAATTGAACATTGCCTGAAGACCGCAAAGAGGCCGAGCGAGTCAAGCACAAATCGGGATGGTTCCTATGGCATGGGGACCAGCTCTACAAAAATCCTTCAGCCACCCATTACTCAAATGTGTCACTCCTGAGTTAGGGGATTACATCCTCAGGGAAATTCACCAAGGGGCCTGTGGGAGTCATCAAGGGGAAGGACCATAGGCTGAAAGGCTATCGGAGCGGGCTACTACTGGCCTACTCTGAAATCCGATGCTCACGAGGTGGTCAAAAGATGCCCGTCATGTCAAATCCATTCGGACATCCCGAGAGCACCAACCACCCCCTTAACCACAATTCAAGCAGTTCTGCCATTCGACAAATGGGGTATGGATCTGCTCGGACCATTTCCCCCAGCATCGAGTCAAAGAAAGTTCCTTATAATCGCCATCGACTACTTCGCCAAATGGACCGAGGTTGAGCCACTCTCCTCTATAACCGATAAGCAGGTTCAAGCGTTCATTTGGAGGAACATCATAACCAGATTCGGAGTTCCAAGGGTCCTGATTTCCGACAATGGACGTTAATTCAACAGCGGCCCTACTCGGGAGTACTATGCCCGTTTCGAAATACGTACCAAATTCTCTGCAGTATCCAGGCCCCAAACAAACGGACAAGTCGAGTCGGCCAATAAAGTAATCCTCAAAGGAATCAAGAAATCCTTGGAGGCTGCCAAAGGAGCATGGGTCGATGATCTACCTGGAGTCCTCTGGTCAGCTCGAACTACTGCAAAGGAGGCAACAGGGCACTCCCCGTTCAGCCTTGTGTATGGAAGCGAGGCGGTGTTACCAGTGGAGATCGACATCCCCTCACCCCGAATGACCTTCTACGAATTCGAGAAGAACAAGGAGGAAAAACCGGTCAACTTAGATTTATTGCCAGAAACAAGGGGCAATGCACTGCTAAAATCCATCCAATACAAACAAAGAGTCGCTCGGCAATTTAATCGCCGCGTAAAGGCTAGACCAATCCAACTGGGCGATTGGGTCGTTCGGAAAGTAGAGGCCACTGGGCTCTCGCACCTAAAATGAAAGCTAGGACCTAATTGGGATGGCCCCTACATGGTAACATAAATCATCAAGCCAAGCACATTCCGACTAGAGTCCCCAGAAGGTGTTCCCCTGACCCGACCCTGGAATGCAGACAACCTCAAAAAATACTTTGTGTAAAAGTTTGTTACTTGCAATAGGGGCATACATTGTAACAGTTAAATCATAGTTGGTCGGCATTTTCGTAACAAAGTCGGTTCATTAGACTTAACCAGTCAAAATAGTTGGCATCTTTCGTAAGACTTAACCAGTCAATAAGATGTCCGATTCGACAAAAATCGACCAAACAAAAGTAGCATCCATTCGGCAAAAGACTCGATCAGTCACTAATGGACTAAGTCAAAAACCAGAAAATAGAATAGCTACTCAAAACATGTCAAGCCAGTCGAAGGAAATGAAGCTAGTTGGACTATATTGCAATCAACAAACACATAAAATCGAGGCCAAAAAGATAAATTTCATTAAGGTGGTCGGACATTAGAAATGAGGAGTCATTACAAAAGTGATTAAGGCAGAATCCAAAAACGGCTAAGTACAAATGCCATGTCCTAAGAACTAGGGGGAGGGCGGTCAGTCATGCTCTCGGCATTAACCTCGGTGTTATCACCGACCAGCTCCCCTGCCCGATCAGCATTGGCTGTCTCATCGGCATTATCATCATCATCATCATCATCATCGCCGTCAACAACATTGACATCGACTCGGCCTTCCTCCTCCTCATCATCTTCATCGATATCGGCCCTCTCAGTCTTCATCTGAGCCAGGATCGCAGCATTATCAGCGTCGATCGACATCTGATATCTCGACCAGATGTCGGCCCAAACCAGATCGGGATGCGACTCGGCCAAGACTTTCTTCAATCGATCCAGAGCCTCATCCTCCCCCAATTTATGGGCCGCACTACCCACCTCATTGGCGTAAACCTTGGCCGCCTCAGACTTCTCCCAATCGGAGAACCATTGCTCTTCGGTCTTGACCTTGCCCTCAACCTCGGTTAGCTTGGTCTCAAGATCGATCACCTTCTGCTCGGCCTCTTTCAAATAAGAAAGGGCATCATCCCTAGCCGTCTTCGCCGAGTCGCGGGCAAAAATGAGGTCGGCCCTCTCCTTCTCCCCATTTGGCCCACTCATCGGCAAAGTCTTCCCTGGGTCTTTTTTATGGCGTTCTCAGCATCAGTAACCCTCGACTCGACAACCCACTTATCTTCCTTGGCCCGGTAGACCTCATCGAAATGCTTCTTGGCCTTTTCTCTGAGGTCGGCCACTTCCTCGGCCAGGCTCACTCGGTTCTGAGCGACATTGCCCATACGAGCGGAGAACTGAAATGAAAGAAAAAGAGTTAGAAAAATCGAACAAATAGAAGTACATACGAATAGCAACTTGGTAAAGGAAAGCCCGCTTACATCAAGCCCAGAGTGGAAGAGCTCGTTGGTCTCGTTCTGACCATGAGTAGCTTGAATATACTCCGGTCGGCGGGAGTATATATGTACTCCAGGGCCTTGGTCCAACGCCCATCCTTCTCTGCCCGGCTAAGCCCCGTGAATGGCACGCCGAGGGCCGCACCATCGGCCGGGCTACCCCCAAGCCACTCGAAAAACGGGGACATGGGAGTGTATTGAGGACTCCCAATCGGCCGGAAATCCGAGGAGTGGAGGGAGAGAGCGCCGCCATCAATCGGCTGCGGCGGCCCCCTCGGGCTGATTACTTCAATGGACTTGGCCTTTTTGGCCTCCTTCTCCCGGTCAGCTTTCTCCCAGTCGGCCTTAGCTCTCGCGACCGCCTTCTCGGTCCGAGCGACCTTGTCGGACGACCGCTCTTTCCTCTTCTTTGTTGTTAGCTTTGCGGGATCCTGAAGCAAGGCAGAAAACAGTTAGCAAAAAGAGCCAAAGGAATGGCTACTCGGCCAAAAAGAGGAGCAACAAGAAGATGGAAATTTCACCTTTGGAGGGGCGGGGACCTTCATAGTCTTAGCCGCAATCTCGGCCTTCAGCCGAGCAGCCCTCATCGCTGCAACATTCAATTTGTCTGCCATTGTCGGGTCAGTCTCGTCTATATATGCTCGGGCAGGCTCTGCAAAACAAAACAAAAAGAAAGCAGAAGTGTTAGTCAAATAGAAAACTCAAATTATCACACTGACCACCCTAAGCCATCCCCTCGACAGATTACCCTTCGGGAAGGTCGAGCTTAGGCTCATGGCCGAGAGGAAATGCTCGTCTTTGAAGAGCTTGCAGTCGGGCAACCATTGGCCAGGTACGAATACCTCGCCCCCGTTAACGATCCTCGACTCGGTCTGCATATAGCAAGTCGTCGCTCCTTCCTCATCATCGAGTTCGCCCACTCAGAAGTTCAAAGCAACGAGGGGATCGGTCCGAGGAGGGACCAGGGGAATCCCCCAATCTCCGCCAAAATAAATGAAGGCAAACTCCCTACGAAACCCCTTCTGAGATGTAGGGAGATTGAGGACAGTCCGATACCCTGGTCGGACTTGAAAGCTCCACCAACCAGGCCCGTTCGCCGCAGCCATAACCTCGACCAACTTGTACATATGCCTCCATAGTTTGACGGTCGGTCGGACGTTCATTAAATCGCAGAGGACCTGGAAATCATTGATCCCACCCCACGAGTTCGGAGAAATTTGGCAAATCGCCAAGTTGTATGCATTTAGCAACTCCTTGACGAAAGAAGTCAAAGGAAACCGAAGCCCCATCTCCATCGATTTGTAGTAGACCGCTATTCATCCGGGTGGTGGAGAGAGGACCGTGTGATAGGCCTCTGGTCGGACCAAATAATAAGGGTCCTTTATTTGGAATCTTGTCGCCGTCCCTCGGAGGTCCTCGGTCAGAGATTTTATCACCCCTGGCTCGGGAAAGAAAGTCCCTGGACCCTCTTTCGGATCAAGGTCGGGATACTCCTGCTCCCCTCGGCATGGCCACCCTCACTACATCAGAAGATAAATATTTGTCTAAGTAACTCCTCTAGGGGGGATAGGCCAGCGACACTTCCCAAGGATAGGGAATGACACCCTCGGCCTCCTCCTCCACCGAAGACGATGGGCTCGGTAGAGCAACTGCGTCGGGCACAGCCGAGGGGTCGGGGCAACTTATTACATCCGACACCATTGTTATTCCCATCCCCTTCACCTCCTCGGATAATTTGTAGGGAGGTGAGGTCGGAGGTGTCGACGACTCGGACGAATCTCCCATTATTTATGGACAAGGGAGTCGGCCGAGATTATCTGAAAGAAAAGAAAGAAAAAGAAAACTTAAAGAAAAAGCAAGAGCGTACCTGGTCGGACGAAAAGACTGGAAGAAGAGCTTGAAAGATTGAGAGAAAATGAAGATCTTTGAGAGAGAGAGAGAATTGGAGAAATGAGCAAATGATCCCAAACTCTCTCTCCTCCCTCGTATATATAGGCAGGCCTCAGGGGGATGTGCAACGCAAACCCCCCCGCGTCGCCTTGATGGGCTTGCAAAAGAGGCCCAACTGGACCTATTTAGTCCGCTTCACCTAGGGTCCAACATTGCCAAGGAATGTGAATCGCCGAAACTCCAGGCAATGCCAAGTCAGGTGAACCCACAAGAGGGGTCCCTCAAAACACAAGTGTCAAAAGCGGCCATGCGGCATTCAAGGTCAGACGAAATGAGAAGGTCAACTTACACCCACTCGGACAGACTTGGGGCTCATTAGCCACTCATCCGAGTAGCTTTACACCTTACTCGGCCAACAGAAGCCCCTCTCCTTTGCCGAGTCGCTTCTATACTTGGTCAAGTATGGCCAAGTATCAGCTAGCACCCACTCGGACAGACTTGGGGCTCATTAGCCCCTCATCCGATTGGATTTACACCTTACTCGGCCAACAGGAGCCCCTCTCCTTTACCGAGTCGCTTCTATACTTGGTCAAGTATGGCCAAGTATCAGCTAGCACCCACTCGGACAGACTTGGGGCTCATTAGCCCCTCATCCGAGTGGCTTTACACCTTACTCGGCCAACAGGAGCCCCTCTCCTTTGCCGAGTCGCTTCTATATTTGCTCAAGTATGGCCAAGTATCAGCTAGCACCCACTTGGACAGACTTGGGGCTCATTAGCCCCTCATCCGAGTGGATTTACACCATACTCGACTCACAGAACCCCCTCTCCTTTGCCGAGTCGCTTGTATACTTGGTCAAGTCTGGCCAAGTATCAGCTAGCACCCATTCGGACAAACTTGGGGCTCATTGGCCCCTCATCCGAGTGGCTCTATACCTTACTCGGCCAACAGGAGCTCCTCTCCTTTGCCGAGTCGCTTCTATACTTGGTCAAGTATGGCCGAGTATAAGCTAGCACCCACTCGGACAAACTTGGGGCTCATTGGCCCCTCATCCGAGTGGCTCTATACCTTACTCGGCCAACAGGAGCTCCCCTCCTTTGCTGAGCCGCTTCTGTACTTGGTCAAGTATGGCCAAGTATCAACTAGCACCCACTCGGACAATCTTGGGGCTCATTAGCCCCTCATCCGAGTGGCTCCACCCTCACTCGGCCAAAAGGAGCTCCCCTCCTTTGCCGAACCGCTTCTACACTTGGTCGAGTATGACCAAGTTTCAGCTAGCACCCCCTCGGACAAACATGGGGCTCATTAGCCCCTCATTCGAGTGGCTCTACACCTTACTCGGCCAACAGGAGCTCCCCCCCTTTGCCAAGTCGCTTCTAGACTTGGTCAAGTATGGCCAAGTTTCAGCTAGCACCCATGCGGACGAACTTGGGGCTCAGAAAGCAGTTACCCGGTCGGCGCTCTTCCTTCAACAGGAAGTGACCTGGTCGGCACTCCTTCAACAGGATGTGACCTGGTCGGCACTCCTGCAACAGGATGTGACCTGGTCAGCACTCCTCCAACAGGAGGTGACCTGGTCGGCACTCCCCCTCCAACGGGAAGTGACCCGGTCGGCACTCTTCCTCCAACAGAAAGTGGCCTAGTCGGTACTCCTCTTCCAACGGGAAGGTGACCTGGTCGGCATCTCCTCTTCATCAAGCAGTGACCTGGTCGGCACCCTTCCCTCAACGGGAAGTGACCTGGTCGGCTCCTTCCTTCTTCCATAGAGGGCGACCCGGTCGGTGCCCAACCCTCTAACGGAAAGTGACTCGGTCGGCGTCACGATGCGTTCAGTCCATTACCTTAGATGGACAGCCGGTCCGTCAAAATCAAGGTGTTACCATTCCGCCACGGACGGGCATCACTCGTTCGGATCTCATGGCCCCCACCCTTGGCGGGGGGCTAATTGTTTGGGCCCAATTGTTCAGAAGCCCAACAAGTGCATAAAGGCCCCTTAAGCCCGGGACAGGTGGCAGCAATGGGTCCCACCTGAGGGTTGACCTAATCTCAGGAAGCTTGAAGATCCTATAAAGGGCTAATGCAATCATTGCCTGAAAAGGCAACATGTCCATTGATCCCAAAAAGGCCCATCTGAACAATGTTTCCTGTCTGGAAAATCCCCAACCTTATAAAAACCAACTGCCTCATCAATGAACAGGTATTCAATTCTCACCTAACAAACTAGAGCATCTCTCTCTAGACTTTATCTCTCTACCTCAATCAGATCTGACTTGAGCGTCGGAGGGGCGATCCCGGAACCACCCCCGGGGTAGTCTAACTTCATTTTGCAGGTTTCCAGCATACGGATATCGGAGCTCAGGCAGGGTAGTCTAACTTCATTTTGCAGGTTTCCGGCATACGGATATCGGAGCTCAGGCAAACGCTCTTGGGGCCCATATCACACCTCACAACATATTACAATCCTTAATTTCTTAGTAGAAACACTACTATTATTTGGTTTCCATATATACTTTCTATATGAATCGGAAAAACTAACACAGCTTTTATAGGGCTAGTAGTGTGCATAATTGTCATATAAGTACACTGCCCTTGCCCAACCACTTTATTTGTCAGTCTATCCTTGGTACTTGGCTTCTAGACACTTAACTGCATTGGGTACCATATAGAGGTATCGGTTCGAACAGGCGGATCGTAACTAGGTTGATATTTATTGGGTCGAGTTAAAATGAGTTAATTTGGCGTATTGGGTCGGGTCATTGTGATTCTGGTCATTACGAGCTTAGGTTGAAACATGTTAATTTGGCCTTTTGAGTCAGGTCATGTTCGATTCAGGTCAACCCGACTCGGGTTGTAAACGGGTTAATTCATCTTCTGGTTGATTTTCGGACGGATCATATTTAGTATTGGGTTATCTTGGCTTAGGTCATCTACAATTTTAGTAGAATTTCTGATCAATCCTTATCTGATCGAGTTATATTGGGAATCTAACATTCTCGTTTTCGGATCATTGTCGAGTTTGATGTTGACTTCGGGTCGGGCCATTTTTGGTAAAGAGTGTGAGTTACATTGGGGCGGCCATTTTTCGATTTCGGCTGAACTTTGAGTCGGTTTATATTCTGATCATATCATTCTGAATATTATGTCATTATCGGGTTCGGGTTGACTTCGAGTTGAATGTATTTAGTATTTGGATCATGGGTCTGGTCAGTCTCGATTTCGGTTGAGTTGTGGGTGCGTGAACCCTATCGGATTCGAGATATATTGGGATCATATAATTCTCGAAACCGGGTCATTATCGAGTTCGGGTTAACTTCAGATTTGATCATATTTGGTATAGAGTTGTAATCCCCCATATTTTTTTGAATTTTATAAATATATATGTTATTGAATTAAAATATAATTATAAGTATATAATATTTAATCTTTTTTTTAGGGGAATATAATATTAAATCTAAAGAGTGATTTAAATATTGTTGAATATTTGAAATTCAAAATGTTTTGGACTGTCAAATACTTTCTCTGTTTTTCATTAGATAACTCGTTTTAAATTTGGCACTATTCACGTACATAAATTTGATTTTCCTTTGTGATTTGTATTTAAGGAAAATTATAGCGATGTGAGATCTTGTTAGATTCGTCAAAATGTATATTTTGAAAATATCAACTTTTTGTAATTTTTGCTTGTTGATAATTAGAGATATTAAGGTTCAAATTAATTTCTCGGCAAGTAGGCCTAAGGAAATGGGTCAAGAAATTACTGCCTCAGCAAGTAATTAACTAATGATTGCAAAGGTAGTAATTTAATTATTTTTGTAAAAGTTTTAGGGTTCCTATTATTACTAGAAGAGGATTTAAACCCTCATTAAATACAATTTACAAGTCTTATTAATAGTTGAACAACAAGAAAGGGCCTCCTCTCCCCTATTTTCTCTCTTCTCTCTCCTCACCCACAAAACCCTAATTTTCCACCTAGGGGCTACCGCCACCCTTTTGGGCGGTGGTAAGCCCCTTTTCTCCTTTTGTCACTAGTTTTTAATGTTAATGTTTCTAACAAACTTCAGTCTCTCTCTAATGGAGAGTTTTTCTACCCATTTATTGGGTTATATCTACCCATATATTGGGTTTTATCTCTCTCCATGTGAGAGTTTGGAGACTTTGTTTTTGGGTTTTTATGTAATTCAAGAGGTTGATTTGTTGATTGAAATTTGTGCGGGGTTGCAACGGATGTCAATTGCCGTTTACAATCACTTGAATTGAATCCAGTTCTACTTCAAAACTACAAAAGATCGATAGACCCCCTTGCAGAAGGCTGCATCAGACAGCGATGTGAAAGACAAGGGTTTTCAGAAGTGTTAGATCTACTCAACGATCGTGGTTTTGTTATATTAGAATTGTATTTATTTCACTTTGATATGTATTTGTTTAGTTTTGGCTTCTATTGTAGATGTCGTATGACTTTGAATCAATGAATTAATTTTTAATTTCAAAAAAAAAAAAAATACAATTTACAAAACCCTAACTCATCCCTCTTCTTCTTTTATCTCACTCGACATTCTTTCTCTCTCTTCTTTCTTCCACCCATGTGTTCCTTCCATCCTCCGCGGTGTCACGTTTGCCTCGCTTGCCTCCCTCTCTTCCTCTTATTTTCGGTTGTTTGTTCTCTTTCTCTCTCTATCTCTTTCTCTCTCTCACCGTTTCTTTTATTTTTCTTTCTTTGATCTTTATGCAATATTATTGTTTAATTGTTGTTAAATTCATATTTAGAGTATTTTAGTATTATAATTTATGTAGTATAGATTGGTACTAATACTTTAAAATTTCAGATTTAGGGATTTAAGTTTTAAGGTGTTTTAAGTATTAAATTATTGGTTTGAAGGTTTTAAAGAGAGAAAACATTAGTACTTTCATTACAGTTTTAAAGGTTCAACTTTGATGTTTAAAAGAATGTTTTCTAAAGGTCTTTGAGAGCTTTCAAATAATATTACAAGTGTTGGAGTTTTTATGGTGGTGATCTAATCGTGCATTAATCCATGTTGAATATTTATTACATGTGGTAAGGTAAAGGTTGGTCAATTATTGGAACTAATCGTAGTATTAACCATACTTTATTATTTATTATTCTTACATAATCATGCATTATGGTGGAGTAAATGGAAGTTATGTCTTAATGACATGGGTGTAATGTTGATTTTATTCAACAGTTTGGATTAAAGGATTGATGGTTATGAAATTGGTATATTTTGTGATCACTGTTATTAATCAAAGATAAAATATATTCTTTGGGTGTCGGTATTGTTGTTGTGTTTTGAAATTAATGTTGGTTGATGAATAATCAATAAATCACTTAAAGTGAAAGAGAATGAGCAATAACACTCTGGATAAGTGCATGTCTGGAGTATGAATACTGAGAGTTGGAGGTCATGGTGGTAGCCCTTGGCTTTTCGATGACCGCTTGATCAATGTGTCTCTCCTTTTAAATTATTTGTCAATATCAATTGGGTTTGGGGGCATAAAGTCGTGCTTTTTGCCCCGTCTTCATATTGAAAACTGGTTTAGGTTTGGACAACTCGTTAGTTCATTGCTTATTCAATCTAAATTAATTAATCAAGTTATTATTGGAGTCATGTTTTGTTTAAGTAATATATATTTTGCCTGCAATGCATGATTTTATTTATTTTGTAGTATCATGCTAGGTTGGTTGTTTTCATTATTCTTATACTATATGTACTCAGCTTTGTTGATTACATACTTTTTAAGTTGATCATGGCTTATGCTTTATTGATCATGTGACATTTCATCTTTACTATTGTATTGGTTGGCGAGCAGTCACATGCATCAATAGGTCATAGTTATATTTCAGGTAGGAGATAACGATGCATGGGGAGTGCGGGAGTGTTAATATAATACCCCTAATGATTGCTTTAAAAGGGACTCAGCAGACTACTTATACTAACAAGATGCATCTTACTTTTAGAAAGCTCATTCCTAAGTTACTTCAAAGTTACGCGTGCTTAGCTGGGAGCAGTGGGATGGGTGACTACCTGAGTCATAGTTGAGGACAGTTGTTGGTTGTAAATGCCCATCATTGTTGGCTGGATTGTATACTTTGGTTTGAATTTGTTTTTAAACTCTAGAGTTGACTTTATGGTTTGACTTTTAATCTTTGACTTAGTTTGGTAGGCCATGTTTTGTTGCAAGATTAAGACCTTTAGTTTGACTTTTATTATTTGTTTAAAATATTTATTTATTTGCCGCGGCAAAATTCCGAATAAGTTGAAACGTTTTCACACGTGACGGTAATACTTTAATAATTTTCTATTATTTATTGAAGAAGACATTTTAAAATGGCTAGAATCATTAAGGGTGTATTACACAGGTGTTCTTGAGTCTGGTCATTTTCGATTTTAATTAAATATCACGACGGGCCATATCGGGTTTGGGTAATACTCGGATCATATCATTCTCGAAATTGAATCATTATTGGTTTAGGGTCGGATCAAATTTGGTATATATTAGGTTATCTTGTGTCCGGTTAACTTTGGTTTCGGTTTAATTTCGGATCCGGACCTATTAGGTATTTAGGTTAGGGCTATATCCGGACTATATCATTTTGGAAATCGGGTCATTATTGGGTTATTCCTATTGTGACATTAGATGTCGGGTTATTTTTGTTATCAAGTTATCTTAAATACAACCATTTTCGGTCTCAGTTAAATTTTGGGTTGGCTACCGAATCGGGTTATGTTCGGATTTGGTCCGGAATTGGGTCATTATCGGGTTATTTTTCGAATGAGACTTTTTGTTATATTAATCTTGGTCTATCTCATTAGCTTGAGACATTATCGCCTTAAAATATTATTTTTCATAACGAGATATTATTAACTTTTTATTTAGTTATTTTCAAAATGCCTCCCTAAAATCAATTGAATAATGGAGAATATGATTGTACGACTACCAATTATGCAACTATTAATCATAATTATTTGTTCATTACAACCATTAATTTAATAAGTAAATAATCATGTAAGTAATAACTAAGTTCAAAAACTAAGAAGTGAAAACAAAATAGTTATATTAAGACCTGTTCACTATCGTTTTTTGCTTCTAATTTTCAGTTTTTTTTTAATTAAAAACATAAATATGGAAACTAGATTGTGTATATCTTAGAGTTTTTTGTTGTCAGTTTCATAAATGACATGCATGTTTAGTATAAGTATGACTAATTTTAAGTTCATTATACCCCTTGTCTCATATGACATTTACATTCATAAAACCAAAAACTGAAAACTGATAGTGATTGTAGCTATTAGTTACTATTTATATTGTTTACTATATAATTGATTGTCTGTAAAAGTTTATATAATTTCAATGCGCAATTAACTTAAACTGATAATAATTTTAGTTCACACATATGTAGGATAAAGTATCAAATCTGATTGTTAATCTATGATGATGACAATTGTAAAAATTAAATAAGGCAAGTCCGCTTAAGTTTGAATTCATTAGCCATCAAAGACTTACTAATACTTTAGTGAGATTGGGAGGCTGTTAGTAGCTACTAGCTAGTAACAATAATAATTAAAAAAAAGTAGAAATAATGTTAATAATAATTAAAAAAAAGTAGAAATAATGTTAATAATAATGATGATATTAATAAAAGATATATTGAAATGAATTTAACAAGTCAGATCTAACAGGTTGGATCAATCATAGATTCGATTGAAAATCGGAGGGGTCAAACAGGTCGTTGGGTTATAATCAATTTCGTTATGCCGGAATTTATCGAGTTGAATCTATTTCGAGTGGTTATGAGCGAGTCAGATCAATGACATATTGGGGTTGTAACCGGGTCAATAGTAGGTCGAGACAATAACTAGTCGGGTTGAAAACGAGTCTAGTAAGTTAGGCCATGGGTTGTAATCGCTCGGTTATGTTGGTTTATTTATCAGGTAGGATTGGTTTCGGTTTGTTATGGACCGTTTAAATAATGAGTCGGTCAATAACGGGTTGAATTGCCTTTGGGTTGGACACAAATCGGATTTATATCTATATTATCTGGTCAAATCGATCGGATTACAGTCAAGTTTAGGCCGGTTAGGGTTCACCATATCCTGGGTTATAATCGGGTCGGACAGGGATTGTTTTTGGTCAGTTTCACGCATCGGGTTAGAAATTGCTAGTTCTAATTCTATACCTATAGCAAAGTATTGAAACACACTCTCTTGATGTGGGATTCCAAGCTTGTCCAAAAGCCTATTCGTAGATTTGTGCATCTATGTGTCATTCATATTTTTGCATACTATTGTTTTGATCATTGGTTGAGATTCCAGGCATGTAAATGTTTAAATTGTGTCAGGGGCTAGCTTGTCACAATAGGTCCATTGTAACAATTTCTTATCCCTTCACTTTGGCTTTTTTGAAAGGCTAATTAATGACATGGAAACTTAACTATAATGGCCCCCCGCCTTTCCATGATCGGCTCGTGACATGAAATTTTATCGCAATTGTTTTTTGGCGACGGAATGTCCTGTCGTTAATGAAATAATTTCTTGTAGGGCAATGAGAGCAAGAAAAATCTTCTTATTAAGCAATTGTGCTAAACTAAATTTGACCATTAACAATTAATTTGGCAATTGTTAACTACCTCTCGAGGCCATAGAGTGGCGGTATTGAAGGAATATATCCTTAGACATTCCGGTAATTACTAAATATAAATAGAAATAATATTATGAAGATAATAAAGTTAATTATTTTAGTAATCTTATTTTCTTGCTAGAGAATAAATATGATTAATAGGACAATATTGATTGGGCCTATAACTAAAATATATTAATCCTATGAGGTCACACATTGTAACACAAGTTGGACAAAGCAACCCAAATCCATTTAGGATTAGGGTTGGGCCGGTCTAAAGGGGAATAGGAGGAGAATTAGTTCTCCTAACTAGCCTATGACTCTTCTATTATATATAGGATATAATATTAGGGTTTAAGTGATGAATTAATTAACACTACAAAAATAACGGGATTTTGATACGGATAAAATCCGTAGCAATCCTTGAAAATCCGTAGCTAATTTACTTTTGCGACGGAATATGCTACGGAAATGCCCCGTTGCAAAACATGGCGTAGCAAATTCAACTTTGCTACGGAAAACAAACTTCCGTCTCAACTTTTGCGACAAAAAATATCCCTAGCAAAAATAATTCCGTAGCAAAATTTGCGAGCTTTTACGATGTTCCGTCACAATAACTTTGCTAGGGATATTAAATTTTCCGTAGCAGATTTTACTAGGGATGTTTCACTTTTCGTAGCAAAGTTTGCTTGGGATATTTTATGTTCCGTAGCACAGTTTGCCTGGGATATTAGTTTTGACATCGAAGTTTGCTTGGGATATTAGTTTTCCGTAGCAAACTTTGCTAGGGATTTATTACTTTCGTAGTGAATTTGGCTAGGGATATGCAATTTTTGTAGCAAAATTAGATTGGGTTATAAATTATAAATAAACTGTAATTGATATTGCTACAGAATATAAAGTATCTGTTGCAAAATGAAGTATAGCAAATGCATAGAATATCTTCATATTTTTATTCTATAGCTTGCTATTTTATGCATATATACTAATCCTATGATTTTTGTAATGAAAAATAATATCAGAGCCTTATTGAAGGATAACTAGAAATGATAACATGATAGATAATATATTTAAAACAATAAAAGAGTTTTGTCTTACAAAGTACATAATGGTAATTACAACCATTCATTACTCCAGAAAACCAAATTCATACATATGGCATGAAAGTTAACTACCTGTTTCATGAACATCAAAATGCAAAAAATTTCCCAAAAGAAATTTCACCATCAAAATATATGGCTAAGAAACAAAGCTAAGTAGCATGCATCATGTTTCCTTAGCTACAAAAAGAATCCTAGCAAATTTCCAAAAGAAAAACCATTATGCCCAATACTTAAGAGACAAAGGCACTTGGAGCGGAAGGGGGTGGGGGGTGGGGGTGGGGGTGGGGGTGGGGGTGGAGGTTGTGATGTACTAATGTTAGAAGAGCATCCTGTTACTTGTTGAGTGAGTAACTCAACTTGTCTTTGAAGAAGCTTCATATGGTTGGCAGTTTCGAGGAGTTGTTGTTGTTGCAAATTTTCTGAAGTAAGCTGCACAACACGATTTTCTAGATTAATTACATGTTGTGAAGGAGCCCTCTGACCTTTCTTACTTGCACTAGGCTTCCCATAGTATGATTCCGCAGCAGAACCGATCCCGT
This sequence comes from Beta corolliflora, assembly GCA_947648045.1. Classification (NCBI taxonomy): domain Eukaryota; kingdom Viridiplantae; phylum Streptophyta; class Magnoliopsida; order Caryophyllales; family Amaranthaceae; genus Beta; species Beta corolliflora. The sequence goes on from CANSZD010003989.1 coordinate 26,760, forward strand.
ACACCCTCCCTTTATCATCAAACCCACAGCCAACTTCGTAATACACCTCCTCTTCGAGTTTTTGGTTCATCACTCAAGTTGTTAGCTTCTCGTTTCTCTTGCAAAGTATCCTAAAAATAAGAATATCCATAGAATTATGTGATAGTTTTTACAAGTAAAAGAATGACGAAAGAAAGATGAAAAAAAAACAATTCTATTTCCCATAATTTGACTAATTTGTCAATTCACTCACTTACTAACTCTAGATCTCTTCTTTACTCCCAAAAAAAACACAGTCCTGAGAAGAAGAAAAATGGGGTAGTTTCACTAAAAATAGGGGATGGAACAGCAAGAATTAGAAGAGCAACAATGTGCACATCGAAAGTGAATGGATTGATGCTTTTCTTAGTTCTTACCACAAATCTGTTTGCACTTCATGCTTTCACTTGCAAACCTAGGAAAATCACCAAAATCCATTTCACCAATCTCACAAAAACATGTCTTTGATCTCATAACAAGTTTCTCTCATCATGAAAGAGATTGAATCTTCCCAAAAAAAAAAAAACTTACCCGGATGGAAAAAGAGCTTCTTGGATATGAAACATACACATACAACATGAGTGTCTTAGTTGTTCATCTATAACAAACATAATACTTATGTCAAAAACAATAGCACCTGGTTCAAATAAGAGACTATAGCTTGTAGAGAAAATGATAGTGTAAATATTTGAGCACATTGCACATCATAGATACCCCTTATCATATGAAAAGAAAGTAAATTAGTATATTCGTCCTCAATTTACTCAAAATATTAATGGCCTTTGCAACTCAAGACACACACACACAAGCATCAATAACGACCTCTAAAAGCAACCACTATCCCAACGACAACCTAAATACCGAGTTCATATCAAAAAAATTATTAAATGAAAGAGAGCTCTTGAAACAATTAAAAAGAATCTTTTTTATAATCCTTTATATATAAACGAGTTCGTAGTCATTACTTTTCTAAAATATGTTTTATCACTTGAGATCAAGTAAAAGTAAAGTAAAAAGACTTACCCAAAATGACGCAGATTTGTCATCGACAAAAGATCCATCCTTTTTTGTGTGGGCTCTCTTGAAAATTTCATATGGTTTAGGCTTTTCACCGCTCTTCTCACTTGTCTTCATACATATAGAATCAAAGGAGCTTGAAGTTAGAATTTGAAAAAAAAAACAATGAGAAGATGTAACAATTATAAAATAGATAGTTATGTAAGAACTTGCCATTTTGTCCTTCAATTCTGTGTTGAGATGGATCCTTGAGTATGTTTTGTCAATCCTTTTTTTTGTTTTGCGAGAACATTGCTGTGATTTCCTTTTAAACTCAGGTGTATCTCTAACTTTCTTCAACGCATCTATCAAGCTTGGAGGACACCACTTTGGCCTATAATCAACTTGGTTAACAAGTTTTGAAACCACATCCGTAAGTCATCTGCTCAATTTTGTCTTCCAATTTTCCTTCACTAACTTAGCAACTGATGGATCCCATGAATATTCCTTCTATTGTGTTTGATAACATACAAGAATTTGCAATATCAATAAGCAGCCAAAAGCTAAAATAAAAAACTAAGATTTTGTTGTGGGGTTAACATACCCTAAAAGCATGCCACCACCTTCGGCGAACTTCCTCCGGCACCATAGACCAATTATTGTAGGGTCTATCAAAATATTGCTTGTAAGAGGTTGATGTTACCTTTTTCACCACCTTATGTTTCGTAAACCTAAATGAATGTCCAGATATTACATATTAAGATTATTACTATTGGCATGGAAAAATATTTGTAAAAACTATAAATTTACCATAACTCGCCATCACGGTGTAGAATTGCATTAGTCTTTGCAGGATTACCAGATTCATCTGATATAATCATAGATGCACCGGGAGATAGAGATATGGATTGTGTAGTAGCAGCTGTAGTAGTAGAAATAAAGTTTGATGTGGGAGGTGTCGTAGTTGGTGCAGTGGTAGAAATAAAATTTGATGTAAGAGGTGTTGTAGTTGTTGTAGTAGTAGAAGTAACTAAGGATATTTCTGGAGTATTATGTGGTTGTTCCACAATGTTTTCAGCAGCTCGAAGCTCGTTCTCAACACCATCAATAGCCATAAATGCATTGTAATCCTCATCTTGCTGAAAAAGGGGTTTACGAGAAATCCCCCTTATGATACCACCTCTCCCATTGAGTCCTCCTCTACATCGGTATGTCATCTGCATATTTAGAAAATTATTAGTAATAACATTATAGAGAAAGTTTGATCACTATAAAATTATGATAAAAATACCATGTAAATGAAGATTAAGTATCACCATGATTAATAGCAATAATGCTTAAAAAATCTCCTTTAGATAAGCTTACAACAATAGTCCAAAGTATCAACAATATATCTTAACAATCTACTAAAACATAATTGAAATGCACATCATAAGTCATCATCCGTATCATCCAAATCTTCATCTGTTGAGCAATAATCATCATCTTGTTCTCCTTCGTCATCATTATCTTCTTCCTCTTCCTCTTCCTCTTCCTCTTCATCTTCCTCTTCTTCCTCTTCGTCTTCTTCTTCATTGACCTGATTATCTTCTTGTGGGTCAGATAGTGATGGAGGATTCTCAATGAAATCCTCTTGGAATGCCAATTGTTCCATGGTTGTATCAATAGTTCCTCGAGCCTTGGTGTTAAAAACGGCCTACCATTGATTTCTATCATTATTTATGCTAGGATAAGGAACAAAACATACTTGTTCAGCTTGGTAAGCCAACACAAATGGATCATACATTGGGTATCTTTTTTGAATGATTGACCTCAACAAGTTTGTATTTTTCGTGAATCCTCGTACCTTGTCTTGGATCGAACCAGTCACATTTGAATAAAACTGTTGTATAGTTTCTTTTTCCCCCCAACATAACTCAACTTTATGACTTCTCTAAGTAGGCCATGATAATCATTGCCTTCAACACTTTTGACACAAACACCATAGTTCATGGTTGACTTACTCTTACCATAATCAAAAGTGTGAAAATTGTACCCATTTATTTCAAACTTCTTGAACTTGAGAACTTGTCTTGATGGACCAAGTGCTAGAGAATGAATAATGTCATCATCAATGCCCGCTCTCATAACCTATACCAATTAGCCACTTATATAATTAGAAGGAAAAAAAATTTATATACAAAAGGACCAAGTGCGGTTTATGTAACTTACATATTCTCTAAACCAAATAGGAAACTTATGTTGATATTTTATCCATACACTCTCTGCATTCATAATACCATGTGTCCTCATCATTTCTTTCTCAAACAAGCTGTTATCACAGTCTAATTTTAGTACATTATCCATGTAAATTATGTAAGAAAGATGTGATATTACTTTTGTAAAGACATACCTTTCATAATCCTTGACAATTTCACAATTACCCAAAACATATGCATGCGCAATATCATAATCCTTCTCATCTAGATAACCAATTTCACCTTGTGAAGAACTATACCCGTCAGCACAAGTGAAAAGCTCGGGCATATTCGAATCTAATTGCTCATTCACATTGTTGTCAATATGCAGCACTAAAGTTTTGGCCTTTGTGTCAATATGAGGTTCAAAATAATGGGTACAAAAGTTTGAGATTTCCTCCGTTAGGATTTCTTTGACAATTGAGCCTTCAACTTTAGCTTTATTTCCAACCTTTTGCTTTAAGTGGTACAGAAACCTAGATGAATGTACGCAATTATTTCAAATAATTTTTCAGAACAAAAGGTGAATATTATGAGAAACAATTGAGATTACCTTTCAAAACAATACATCCACCTATATTGAACAGGCCCACCAACTTTTGCTTCATAAGCCAAGTGAACGGGAAGATGCTCCATAACATTAAAAAAAACTCGGTGGAAATATTTTCTCCAACTTACATATGATTTCGGGAATATTCTTCTCTAGCGAATCATGTCTTCATGTAGTATAGTGTTAGAGCATAAATCCCTAAAAAATTGGCTTATCTCGGTCAAAGCATTCCAAACATTGAGGGGCAACGGATCTCGAAATGCCACGGAAGCAACCTTTGCATGAAAACATGACAATCATGACTTTTCATGCCGAAAAGCTTATATTCCCTTGAATCAATGCACCTAGCAAGATTAGATGCATAGCGATCGGGGAACTTCAATTTTTTGACCCATTCACATAACACTTTCCTCTTTTCCTTAATCAACATATAGGGCGCTTTAGGCATTGAACTCTTGGTCACTCCTTTTCGAACAACATATTGTACTTCTAATTTTCGTCGTTTGCAATGAACTTTCAAATCTTTTCGTGCATTTTCATTGTCCTTAGTTTTTCCTTTCACATCCATAATTATATGAAACAAATTATCAAAGAAGTTTTTCTCGATGTGCATGACATCAAGATTATGACGTATCAAAAGCTTACTCCAATAAGGAAGTTGCCAAAAACTACTCTGTCTCATCCAATGATGTTTGTCTCCGTACCCCTCAATTCCATGGTAGTCATTCTCACTTGTAGCTTCTCCTATCTTTGGTAGTTCAGACACACGCTCCCAAATTTGGTCACCACTCAATCGTTCTGGAGGCATCGATGTCTCTACTATCCCTTTCTTAAAACCACTTTTATTTTGCCTAAAAACATGATTAGATGGTAGAAATTGTCGATGACAATCAAACCAACATGACTTCCTACCATGTTTAAGGGTAAATGATTTGGTGTTTTCCATACAGTAAGGACAAGCTAACTTCCCCCGAAGTCATCCACCCCGATAACATACCATATCTTCGGAAAATCACTAGCGTATGCAGCAAGACAACCTTCATATTAAAATTTTGTTTCTTTGAAGTATCATATGTTGGCACCCCCACCTCCCATAAATGTTTCAGCTCGTCGATGAGAGGTTGTAAGAACACATCTAAGTTTCCTTTAGGACTCTTTGGGCCTGGGATAATTAAGCTCACAAACATGAAAGGCTTTTTCATACAGAAGCCTGGTGGCAGATTATAAGGAGTTAGTATAACAGGCCAACACGAATATGTTTTACCAGACTTGCCAAAAGGTGAGAACCCATCAGTGCAAAGCCCAAGACGAACATTACGTGCCTCAGCACCAAATGTGGGGAAACAGGTATCAATGTGTTTCCATGCCTCCGCATCACATGGATGACTCATTATGCCAGTTTCACGACGAGAACAAGCATGCCACCTCATTTGTTCAGCAGTGGATTTCGTTGCATACAATCTTTGCAATCTAGGAGTAATTGGCAAATAGTGCAGCACCTTGATAGGCTGTCGTACACCTGTCAAAAATAATTCCTGCAAAACCTTCTAACAATGTAGTAGGGTAAGTAGGGTCGAATCCACAGAGAGATGGTTGTTTTAATCTAGCTTCTAATGCATGGAGAAACTAAACAAGATCAGGAATAATGAATTAAAGTTCTAAACTAATCAAACTACGAAAATCAAGCTAAAAAGGATCTAGGGCAATGGTTCACCATGTTCATAACTATAATCTATCAAAATATCATCAATGATTCAATTAATCAGATATTTAGAGCACATGTTAATCCTACGGTCGGGCCTTAACGCTCTCAAATCAACATATGCTAGTACGGTCGCTCAACATAATCAGATTTGCTAATTGTAGGTAAGCCTCTAAAGAGTACTATCTCTCGATCTATGACTCGATATTAGCAATATTTAATCAGACAATTGATCAGATTGCAAAATTAACAATAAAAACACTAATCAATTAGAGATATCAATAACTAATCAAACCATTAATAAATATCAATCAAGAATCATAGCATATAAACATGGATTCCCAAACCCTAGAATATAAACTACTCAATCATGAAATAAATAAAGAAATTTAAATCTACAAAGAAAAGCATGATCAAAGAAATCAATGAAAGAAAAGAGATGAAAATTATAAACTCTTGAATTAATGAAGAAAAGAGAAACTAGGGTTTGCCATGAAAAAACTAGAGAGAAAAGGAAGAAGGAAACTAAAGCTAAACCTAAGAATACAAAATATAACGTGATAAAAGAGAGGGTCTAGGGCGAGAGAGAGAAGACCTATTTATAGTTTTTACAAAACCGGCTAAAAAAAAAGGCAAAAAATAAAGCTCTCGAAAAACCGCCCGGTCGACCGGGCAAAACTGCCCGGTCGGGCGACGTTGTTCTGAATCTACGACAAAAATGAAATTCCGCCCGGTCAACCGGGCGGATCCGCCTTGGTCGGGCGCGCAAGCACTTTTTGGAGCCACTTTCGCCCGGTTGACCGGGCAAACATGCCTTGTACTCTGAAGAAATTTTCATCTCGCCCGGTCGGGCAAAACCGCCCGGTCGACCGGGCGGAAAAACTGTGATTTTGCGTCAACTTGCGAAGGCTGTATCTCTCGAACCAGAAGTCCATTTGGGGCGTGTGACCTATCGTTGGAAAGCCCTTTAAGTCTAGTTTCCAACCAAACTGGAATTTCTTGATTCTGATAAGTACATCAAAAGTTATGATCAGAAGAGTATACATGACTCCTTTTTCACATTTCTTCTAATGATTTTCCGCTTCGTTTTCGCTCAAACTCGTACTATGACATATCCATATGATCCTTATGCATCGTAGCTTCTTTCCAAGTGCTCCTAATCCTCAAGCTCAGCTAAATATACTCCAAATACGTCTCATTACCTGAAATTCATCAAAAACAAGAAGCATACCGAATAGGAGTAGAATAACATAACTTAAGAATATGATGCAATAATGAACCTAAAGATGAATCTAAATGCTCTAAAATGCAACCTAAATGCACCTAAAAACTAAATATATAAATGACTTATCAAACTCCCCCAAGCTAAACCATTGCTTGTCCCCAAGCAATAAGACATAAACATTGGAAAAGAAAGACGACCTACAATATAGGACTACAACAGGGCTAAACACTCAACTGAAAACACAAGAGATATAATCACTACACAAACCAAGCATCGAAACAATCTCGAACAAAGCCGCATAGCATGTGATGTATTGCAATCAACTCTCCAATCATACCACATACCATCTCTCCCAAGCTGGATTTAACCAAACCTGACAGACCTCACTATAGTCATGTGCGCTCAAATCTCTCATGTGTTTAAAGGATAAATGATGACACTTAACCTAAAACAAGTCAACTCAGATGAAACATATACTCTTTAACTTTGACTTTTTGACTCATTTAACACTCAACAATACAATACACAATGATCAAGAGGACTTTTAAGGGTTGCAATGGGGCTGAGGTTAAAGGTATGGAATAATTTTGGAATTGTGGTGGAAAAACCAAGAAGGGGGAGCATCATATAACTGAAAACATGACCAAGAAAGATCACAACAACTCCACACAACAACCAGCAATCTCCAAATATAATCAACAACCTTTTTCACTCAAGAAATTCAATCATAACCCTTTTTATTTCACTTTATTCACAACTTTTTTCTTTTTTTCACTTCTTTTTTTTTCTTTTTTTTTTCGAATTTTCTATTCAATTTCAAAGCTCACTAAACATACTTTTTCATCCTTCTAAACCATAAATTGAACTCTTTAATTCAATACAAACCAAACCAAAACTAATACTCGTTCCCCCAAACTAGGGTTATGACAAATATCAAATGAGGCCAATGGCTTGTAATGTAGGTAGCAATCAAACATAGTCAGAAAGGCTCAGCGGGGCTAGAGAAAGGATAATATGAAAACAAGAATAACTCTGAAGCTAAGATCATGAAATAGATTGCCTCAATCATATCAAAATGTATGCACTATCAAATATCAAAGAGTACCAAGTCAAAATCAAGATCAATGCGACAACTAAGGAACTAATCACACATGAAAAAAAAACATAACTGACACATATACTTCAGTTTATAGGCACAGAAGCTCACTTAGGTTAGGGCGTCTGCATAGTAAAGTTAATTCGAGCCAGAGAAAGATCAATCAATCTTACCACAACCAATCAATTGCGAAACAATCGTGCTATGAAGAATCATGAACAAGATGAATGATGCTCAAGAATTGTAGTAAAATATCAACAAGGTTCTCAAAAGTGTTAGCAATAGTCCCATAGATGCAACTAAAATGACATGAAATCTAATATGAGATGAAATAAACTAATGCAACTAAGAAAGCAGTACAATTTTTTTGGTTGCACGTAAACTCCCACTCCTAGTGAGCGGTACAAACCGTGCAACATCCTACGAAAGCAATGAAAAAAACTACTCTAAATGCAACTAACATGCGCTAAGTAATGATGACAAACATCCTCCCCCAAGCTGAATGACACATTGTCCTCAATGTGAACAAAGAGGAATTAAATGAGGGAGAAGTTTAACTTACAAAAGCGGTGGGTAATCAAAGGGGGTGTCAAAAAGCATCGACACCTCCACCACAATCGATAGTTGTAATGAGGCAGTGAACTTAGCCAAAAAAAATTGGCTATGCTTGTACCTAGCAAAAGACTTCATCACACATTAGCAAAGTTAGTCAAACCAAAAAAAAAAAAAAATGAACAAAGTCGGGTTGCCTCCCGATAAGCGCTGATTTAAGGTCTTGCATGACCGTTTAAGACTAGTATATCACTCATAATAGTTCAATGCTCTAAGAAGTTTATCATATGTTCCTGCAAACATCTCAGAGGATATTATATAAGAGTGGAAAGGAAAAATGAAAAAAATTAGTACTAAAAAATTACTAAAACTACAAAAAGAGAAATCAAAGGAAAAATTATATTTACAAGAAGAAGAAAAAGAAAAATTGTTAGTCTTTTTACATGACTCAAAAGAAGGAAAATAAACTAACTGTACATCATTTACATTATCATGAGAGTCATTCAAAAGGGGAGAAAGAAGGAACGATGGAGGATATAATAAAGGGGAAGAAGGAATTATATCAAGTTTTTGAGAGAATGGAATATGAGACTCAAAAACAGTAGGTGGTACCGATAAAGACTCATAAATCATCTCACGCTCAACTTGACTTTCCTGCAAAGAAGAAATTTCAACCATAGTTTCTTCCTCCTGCAAAACATCCATCACATTTGTCTTTCTTTCCATCTTTTCATCATCCCAATAGCTCTCATTTATTATCCAACCCTCATCATCATCATAAATAAACAGTTTGGGGCTAGAATTTTGAGCAGATTGACATTCATATTGGGAAGAGGGGTCAAAGCCATTTAATAATGTCACATCACATGAAGAAAAATCATGAGAAGTAGACTGACAATTAGAACAATAAGGGGGTGGTTCCATGTAAGTTTGGGGTGAAAGAGCATATGAAGACATCTCCCACTCGTAAGTATCTCTAGCTAACCACACAATTAAATCCCAACAATAATCAGGTGATTGGACTAGAAATCCCCCATTGGAAATAGATTCAACCATCATCCTAGTCTCTTCATTTAACCCCTCATAGATCACTAAGCACATATCCCACAGTTCAATTCCATGATTAGGACCAATAAAATCTCCAAGCCTATGATAGTACTTCCAAAACACTTCATTCTCATACTGAGGAAAAGAAAAAAATTGCTCTAGAATTACTAACATGTGCATGGGGTTCATAGAACATATGAGGCAATCCGGGAGAACTCATACAAAAATTGGGAGGATTTTGATATAATGTATCAAAAGCGTAAACATGAGAATCCCAAGAATTATGACTATGTTGCCTAGCAAAAGAATTATCCCCATCATCAAAATAACACGAATCCATGATACACAAAAAATTATAAAAAGAAAAATATTCACAAAAGGGAAAAAAATTATATACAGTTTAGTCTCACCAACAATAAAAACTAAATAAAACAATACCGTCTCCCCGGCAACGGCGCCAAAATTTGATAGGTTTGTCGTACACTGTCAAAAATAATTCCTGCAAAACCTTCTAACAATGTAGTAGGGTAAGTAGGGTCGAATCCTGAGAGAGATGGTTGTTTTAATCTAGCTTCTAATGCATGGAGAAACTAAACAAGATCGAGAATAATGAATTAAAGTTCTAAACTAATCAAACTACGAAAATCAAGCTAAAAAGGATCTAGGGCAATGGTTCACCATGTTCATAACTATAATCTATCAAAATATCATCAATGATTCAATTAATCAGATATTTAGAGCACATGTTAATCCTACGGTCGGGCCTTAACGCTCTCAAATCAACATATGCTAGTACGGTCGCTCAACATAATCGATTTTGCTAATTGTAGGTAAGCCTCTAAAGAGTACTATCTCTCGATCTATGACTCGATATTAGCAATATTTAATCAGACAATTGATCAGATTGCAAGATTAACAATAAAAACACTAATCAATTAGAGATATCAATAACTAATCAAACCATTAATAAATATCAATCAAGAATCATAGCATATAAACATGGATTCCCAAACCCTAGAATATAAACTACTCAATCATGAAATAAATAAAGAAATTTAAATCTACAAAGAAAAGCATGATCAAAGAAATCAATGAAAGAAAAGAGATGAAAATTATAAACTCTTGAATTAATGAAGAAAAGAGAAACTAGGGTTTGCCATGAAAAAACTAGAGAGAAAAGGAAGAAGGAAACTAAAGCTAAACCTAAGAATACAAAATATAACGTGATAAAAGAGAGGGTCTAGGGCGAGAGAGAGAAGACCTATTTATAGTTTTTACAAAACCGGCTAAAAAAAAAGGCAAAAAATAAAGCTCTCGAAAAACCGCCGGTCGGACCGGCAAAGCGCCCGGTCGGGCGACGTTGTTCTGAATCTACGACAAAAATGAAATTCCGCCCGGTCAACCGGGCGGATCCGCCCGGTCGGGCGCGCAAGCACTTTTGGAGCCACTTTCGCCCGGTTGACCGGGCAAACATGCCTTGTACTCTGAAGAAATTTTCATCTCGCCCGGTCGGGCAAAACCGCCCGGTCGACCGGGCGGAAAAACTGTGATTTTGCGTCAACTTGCGAAGGCTGTATCTCTCGAACCAGAAGTCCATTTGGGGCGTGTGACCTATCGTTGGAAAGCCCTTTAAGTCTAGTTTCCAACCAAACTGGAATTTCTTGATTCTGATAAGTACATCAAAAGTTATGATCAGAAGAGTATACATGACTCCTTTTTCACATTTCTTCTAATGATTTTCCGCTTCGTTTTCGCTCAAACTCGTACTATGACATATCCATATGATCCTTATGCATCGTAGCTTCTTTCCAAGTGCTCCTAATCCTCAAGCTCAGCTAAATATACTCCAAATACGTCTCATTACCTGAAATTCATCAAAAACAAGAAGCATACCGAATAGGAGTAGAATAACATAACTTAAGAATATGATGCAATAATGAACCTAAAGATGAATCTAAATGCTCTAAAATGCAACCTAAATGCACCTAAAAACTAAATATATAAATGACTTATCACACCTTCTTTGGAGAGCGCTTCCCATTTTCCTTTGGAGTCTTATAACGGCTAGATTTACATATGAGACACTCACTAAGATCTTTATTATTTTTCCAAAATAGCATACATCCATTCGTACATACATCTATTTTGTGGTGTGGGAGTTCAAGATCTTTTAAAAATTTTCGAGTCCTATAGAAAGTTTCAGTCATATGATTATCTTTCGGGCAAATATCCTTAATCAAGGATGTGAAACCATCTACAGTTCTATGAGGGATGTTATATTCACATTTGAGGTTAGTTATCCTAGCAGCTACAGACAATAAAGACATGTTACACCCATCATACAAAGGCATCTCAGCACTCTTAATCATGTCAAGGAACTTTTTGGCTTCCGGATGGGGATCTTCCTCTGCATCATTCTCCAAAATATTCTCAGAAGTATAATCAAGTCCAAAAGCATCCATCACCATGTTCATACAAGGACTAACCAAAGATTCACCACTTAAAGCTACATTCTCGACGTAACTTTCCCCATGAGAAGTCCACAAGTAATAATCAGGAACAAATCCATACTTATACAAGTGTAATTTTACGGTATCTGGATCTTGATATGGTACATTATGGCATTTATCACAAGGGCATTTCAACATTCCATCAGTCATCACATTATCCTGCTTACAAGCTAATTCTACGAATTCATCTACTTTTTTTGTAAAGCTTAAACTAAGATAATTTCCCTCAAGTCTTTGGTACATCCACTCTCGAACAGCCCTCCTCACTGCATAATCAAAATTCTCCATACATGAAAACATAGTATGAAAAAGAAGAATGCAATTTAATCGTACATTAGTAGTTTACACATAAGATATTTTATCTATTTTGTTTATGAATTAAATGAAAATATTGTTAATTTTTCTAAAAAAAATAGGCTTATGGGTGATGGTGCCATGAAGGTTGTAGATTCAATATTAGCAAAATACTCTGTTAATTATTTTACTCTTTCAACTTGCCAAAAAAAAACACTTTTAACCTCTGTGTTTCATTATTTTAAACAAGATGGGGTGAGTAATCATGCCTCACTATATGACTGAATGATAAAATAATATTTGTCTCAATGTGTCATAGATTAATTATATTCATCACTTTGAGTCTAAAGAAATACATAAACCACTCTTACAAATATAACCACTTAAGGTTCCATCACCCAAAAGTTTGAACACAGAGGGGATGGACAAATTTAAACAATTATAGTAGTAACTCGTAAGAAAGATCCACTAGTGTATAAACTTCTCATATTTACCAAACAAAAACTATTTGACAGAAAGCTTTCATCAACCTAATATGATAAAACTTATCAATGGCAAGGTGACATGGAAAGACTTTAAAGAAAAAGGGAAACTTATAAACATGGCTACTGAAACAATCTATCTAGTATAAACTTCTCAGATACTCATATAAACAATTCTAGAATACAAACAAAGTTGCCACTAAAGTTTTGATAATCATCCAAAAATGAAAATAATTAAACTAAATTTAAAAGAGGGAGGGAATGATGCTCACTTTGCAAACACCTTCAAAGTCACCACACTTACTGCGTAATCTCTTTCCTTACTTACTTCTTCTTGGTCCAAAAAAAGCTAGAAATAGATCCCCTGTAATACAAATTATTCACTAAGTAAATTTTTAGGAACAAGAGTGATATAGTACTAATATAATTCACTAAACATCCAACTATAAAGGAAGAAATCCAATATTAATATTCCATATCCAACCAAACCAAACTTACAATATATTCACAACATAAACCAATATATATCTAACTATATCTAATTAAGAAATTGAACCACTAGCAAACCCACTAACTATATCTTTCTACAAACAAAACTACAAAAATAATAAGCCTCTAAATTCAAGCATTGTCACTTAAGCAAAGAAACAAAAAATTCAATCTCCAAGCAAAACAATCCAAATTAAACCAACCAATTAAAGAAATCAAGAAAGTATAGCAGAGAGCAAGATGAGTTGAACCTGGGAGATTAACCAACAAAAAAATGAGATGACAAGTGTTTTAGTTTAGAGCAGGCCTTTAATTCATTCTTATAACAAAGAGAGAGAATGAATTTGGTTACACTAGGCAATTTTACTAATATAAAATGAGATGCCCAATCAACAAGCTTAGCAATTCATCTAGCAAAGCTTAAAAGTCTGCACATTTTGAGAATTAAACGAAGAAATCCCAAATTAGGTTTTTTTTTGTGTTAAAAAAGAACAGGGAAGACATTCAAATTCATTCTCTCTCTTTGTGGCTTAGTTTAGAGCAGGGCATATCAAGCTGCTTCTTCTTCATGTCTTTGAAATCAAAAGCCATCAAATACCAAAGATCTTGAGTTGTTAATTGCCTAGTTTATCATGAATTGATAACTATTAAATCCTTGTTTATTCTGAAATTGTTCAAATCCAACCCCAAAATCCTCTTTTTCGCTCTTAAACACTTTATCTCACCTCTGCTTGTTTTTTTAATGCTTGCTGAACTTGAATGAAGGTATAATCACCAAAATCTAGAATTTAAACAATTCTTAATTCAACCACGAGAAGGTGAAAATTTACAAGAAACACCTACAACTTGTGCTCAACTATCTATCGATTCCATTTATGTTGGAAAAAAGCCCTAAAATTAGAATTACCAGCGAAATTAAGATTATATAATTAAGTAGGGCTAAAAAGATTTCAAAAAAAAAGAGAAAGAGAAAGAAAGGGTGACCTGTGAACTAATAACGCCGGAAATCACCAAAGAATTATGCTGGCAAAGGAGGATTCGGCCCCATGCAATTGAAAGAATACCCGCAAGAAGATGAAGAAGCAACTCAAAAGTCTGCAGCAGTTTTGAATAAGTGGGATATGAAGGTTTTTGTTTTTCTTATTTTATTTTCCTTTTCTTAATAGAAACGCGCCTAATCTTTACACAAGCGCGGCAACGTGAAAATCCAGGACTAGAATTTGGGCTTTACTTCCACAAAATTACTACGGGCTACGTGTCATCCGTAGTAAACTTAGAAACGGGTCAATATACCCTTGCAAACTTTGCTACGGACCATCGATCCCTAGCAAATTTTGAAACGTTTTTTTGAATTGTTGCAAAATTTGATACAGGTTGAAGATCTGTCGCCATAAACCGTAGCAAAATCAGTTTTTTTTTTGTAGAATCAGTTTCTTTTCACAAGAGAGAGAATTGAAACCCAAATCTATTCTCTCTAACCGGCGCCTATACCACCAAAAAGCAAGGGATCTTTTCTCTTCCGTTTTAGCAGACGTTGGTGTTCAACTGGTGCTCGTGGACTGATTAGAGGAGCAACACTTGGGGTTCTCAGATCTTCAAAGCTTGCATACAACAGAGAAATCACGCTACAAAGGTTTGATATTTAATCCCTATTGAATGATTCATATGTTTGATTATGTTTGCGATCCTATGATAGATGTTAGGAAATTGTTTCCTGAAATTTCCGCTATATGCATCTAAATATTCCTACAGTGGTATCAGTTTTGCCTAATTCATAATATTCATATGATCATGTAATTGTATGCAAAGTTATTATTTTTATTCAATTAAGGGAGGATTTATTTATGGCTTGAATTTGCATAATTGATATTTGATATTAATTGATTGGAAATTGTAAATATTTAATTTATTTGTGATTTATGCTCAAATAATTTTATAAATGTCCGAATTTTTTATATTATGGACGCAATAAATTTTTTAATTCACTCCAAAAAATTTGGAATTTTATAAATATATCTGTTAGATTTAAAATTATTTAATGTTTAATTTTATTAATCATGGAAATAATTTGTTAACAATTAAAACATTTAATTTTTACTTGTTAAATAAATCTAATATTCATCACCCACATAGATCAAGAATAATATGATGGCTGAAAATAATTTGATTATTTTTCCCACTGATTTTCGGATTTTTATCATATTATTTATGAATTTTGGTTAAATTTTATGTTTAATTTGATTATTCTTAAGATTTAAGGATAACAATTAAAATATTTGATTTTATCTGTTATGATAATTCATTAGATCAAGCTAAAAATTATTTTCGAATTTTTCGGAATTTAATTGTTAATTTTCTGAATTTTTTGGAGATAATTTGATTTTTGCACAAATTTTGAATTTTTTGTTAGATTTAATGTTTAATATAGATTAAGCATTGAAAATCTAATCTTAACAAATCTAAAATTTTGTTTGAGTTTGTTAAGTGATTCAAAATATTTTGCCATAATTTTCGGATTATTAAGACCTAATTAAAATCCTAAATCTTTAAATAAATTATTTGTTAAAGATTTAATGGCAATTTTGTAAATTGTTACAAAATTCAAAAGGTTTGCCCACCATGGCTGGGTGGCCCCACCTGCATCGGTGGAGCCACGGTGGAGGGCGGCAGTAGGTCGGCATCAACAGGGGCAGTACACGGGAGGCACGGGCGGCACTAGCAGCAGCCACGCGTGTGGTGTACTTTTGAAGTGCGCAGCGCGTGCTGTCGGTGATGGGGCGTTGCTCCCGGCTCCGGCTAGCGGCAAGGGGATGATCGTCGCGGCCGATGGTGCGCAACTCGGTGGGTTATGGCCGGCGGCTTTGCTTGAGGCTGCTGGTTGTGTGGTGACTCGTTGGTTCAGCGAGCAGTCTTGGTGAAGACTGGTTTTGGTTTTCCAGCGGATTTTCTTGGAAATCTTGGTTGGCTGTTGACTGACAGCCTTGTGCTGTTGGTCAACGGTCAACAAGTCAAACTCAAATAAAAAAAAATTTGTTTTTGAAACAAAATCTTGATTTATTTCTTTGAGCATAAATCCAAAAGTTTCCTATTTTGCAAATTTGTGAATAATAAAGATTATTGTCATATTTATATAAGTAATTGAATTAAAATAATAAAGTTTCCGAAATAATTTCTAGCTTAAATTTGTTTAGTTTTATAATTATTATGGAAAGTTTTATTTGCTTATTAATTGTTAATAAGTAAATAATTTGTGTTTATTTTATTTTGATATTATAAATGCATGTATGTTTAATGTAATATGTATGATATTATATTTTGCATGTTATGACTAGTATGGCCCAAATTAGGATAGTAAATACGATCTGCGAATCGTTATATTTGAATGTAATTTAAATACGATCTGCGAATCGTTTGTATTTTTGTAACTTTAAATTTTCGTTATTTATTTAATTTAAATTATGTAATTAAGCATGAGTATCCAAGGAGTTTCAAGGATGGTGATCCATGGAGATTCAAGGGAGGATTCATGAAGATTAGTTATTTTCCTAAGTATAGGGGCCATACTAGATCATTTTAATTATTGTTTTTATTAATTTCTTGCATTTATTGTGTTTAAATACTTGCTTCTAAGTTTGTTTATGGTTAATTGATTCATGTGTTCACTATTAATTGACCATATTAGTAAACTTAGGTCCCTAAAAGTAATATTGAGTTTTAATTACTTTTCCAAACAACACCTATAAAGCCTTAGATCATGAGTAATAGGTTCTGCCAAAGCAGGGTGTTGCTCATAGTTCCGGGGATAGTAGGGTAGGTTTTTGAAACCTACATGTTAATGTTTGGTTTAACTCAACAAAATCATCAAAAGACAAAGTTTTGGGTTTTGAAGCTAAGAGATAGGAGTAAACAAGGAGTTGTTAACCTGTCTACCAAGAATTATAATTAGTTATAATTAGTAAAGTGTTTACTTACCTCAACTACTATAAATTGAAGGCAGGGCCAAAGTCCGTTTGATTGTAGTGGGAGGGGATCTTGGTTATTTCTTTATTCAATGGGGACTTTCATTTTGAATAAAGGGTAGTAGTTAATTAAAATTTTGTTTAATTATTGCTTTCTTGATAAACATTGATTGAATCTTGCTTTATTATTTGTTGCAGTAATTATGTCTAGTAACAACAATATCAACACCAAAAATTCTACTTGTAATTTGCGCTCCGTCCTTTCGAAGGCCAAAATGAATGCTGAACGTTTCATTGCAAGTGAAAGGGATATGGGAATCGTTCTCAGAACTCAAAAGTTCAAAGACTTTCACATGCAAGGCGAGGAAGCAACGATGCAAGAGATGCATGAAAGGCTAACTCAGACTGAGCGAAACATCCCTAACCAACCTAGAAAAGAATATGAGGATGTTCTTATGGTTAGTAAAGGGCAATCGCTCAATAGGATTGGGATTGCTATTAAGAAGGACGAAAGCAAACAAGTTGCCAAGTCTGAAACTTCTGAAAAGCAAAAAACTACACCAAAACCAAAAGTTGTTGATAAGCACAATTGTTACACCTGTAACAAGGTTGGTCATTGGAAAAGTAGTTGCCCAAAGTATCTGAAGGATCAAAACAAAGGAGTTTCTAGTTCAGATATGTATGTTATAGAAGTTAACTTAGCAACTTCTGCTTCTTGGGTATTTGATACCGCTTGTGGTTCGCACATTATTTGTAATATGCAAGGCCTCAAAAGAAGTAGAACATTGGGAAAGGGAGAAGTAGATCTTCGCGTTGGCAATGGAGCACGAGTTGCTACATTGCAGTGGGAGTATAAAGTGTACTTTTACCTTCAGGATTAGTTTTAGAACTTAATGATTGTTATTATGTTCCTGCTATCACAAAGAACATTATTTCGATACCTGTTTTGGATTCCGAAGGTTATTCATTTACAATAAAAAACAATTGTTGTTCTGCGTATTTGAATGATATGTTCTATGTCTCCGCTAAGTTATCAAATGGTTTATATGTGCTAGACTTAGAAACCCACATCTATAACATAGACAGCAAGAAACATCAAGCAAATGATTCAAACCCTACATACCTATGGCATTGTCGATTAGGCCACATAAGCTCAAAGCGCATTGAGAAACTTCATAAAGATGGAATTCTCAAATCATTTGATTTCGAATCATTTGATACATGTGAGTTTTGCTTGATGGGGAAAATGACAAAGTCTCCATTCACAAGTTCAAGTGAAAGGGCCAATGACCTTTTAGCCCTCATACATACGGATGTGTGTGGACCTATGAGTACGTTGGCTAGGGGAGGGTACAGTTACTTCATTACTTTAACCGATGATGTGAGCAGATTTGGATATGTTTACCTCATGCGGCATAAGTCGGAATCCTTTGAAAAATTTAAGGAATTCCATAATGAAGTACAAAACCAACTTGGGAAGAAAATTAAGGCATTACGATCCGATCGTGGTGGTGAATATTTATCTCAAGAATTTGGTGATCATTTGAAGGATTGTGGAATGGACTCCACCAGGAACACCACAGTTAAATGGCGTTCCTGAAAGAAGGAATCGAACTCTACTTGATATGGTTCGATCCATGATGAGTCTTGCTGATCTTCCTATTACATTCTTGGGATTTGCGCTTGAAACAGCAGCATTCACACTTAACAGAGCACCATCCAAAGCAGTGGAAATGACATCATATGAAATGTGGACTGAAAACGTTCCAAAATTGTCTTTTCTAAGGATATGGGGTTGTGAAGCTTATGTAAAACGTTTACTTTCCGATAAGCTTTCACCCAAATCAGATAAATGTCTTTTTGTGGGTTACCCAAAATAGATTAAGGGATACTACTTCTACAACCAAAGCGAAAACAAGGTGTTTGTTGCTCGTAATGGTGTCTTTCTGGAAAATAAGTTTATTTCCAGAAAAACAAGTGGGAGAAATGTATATCTCGAAAGAGTTCGAGATGAGCAACAAATGGATGAGGTTAACACCTCATTAGAGGCGGCCCGGCATGAAAATGCTCAGTAGGTGGTGCATTCAATTCACGTACCTCCTACCGTCCCACTGGAGATACTCCATGCGAAGTCACTCAACCTAGTGAGGTAGAAACTTCTTCTGTTGTTCCCCAACGTAGGTCTAGTAGGACCATCATTCCGTCAAAGAGATATATTGATTTCCTTTTGACTGAAAGTTCTGAAATAACGATTTTAGAATCAGAAGAGCCTACTAGCTACAAAGATGCTTTGGATAGTCAAGACTCCGAAAGATGGCTTGAAGCCATGAAATCTGAAATGGATTCCATGTCTGAAAATCAAGTATGGGACTTGGTTGATTTGCCTGATGGGGTAAAACCCATTGGATGAAAATGGATTTTCAAGTTGAAAACAGACAAGGATGGAAACATTAGTGTTTTCAAAGCAAGGTTGGTGGCGAAAGGTTTCAAACAAATTCATGGTATTGACTATGATGAAACCTTCTCACCAGTAGCCATGCTGAAGTCCATTAGGATAATCCTTGCGATTGCTGCCTTTCATGACTATGGCAGATGGATGTCAAAACCGCTTTCTTGAATGAGTTCTTGAAAGAGGATGTGTACATGACACAACCTCAAGGTTTTGAAGATCTAGAAAATTCAGGGAGGGTATGCAAGCTTAAGAAGTCCATTTATGGACTAAAGCAAGCATCAAGGAGTTGAAACCTCAGATTTGATGAGGCAGTCAAGAAATTTGGCTTTCTCAGAAATGAAGAGGAATCTTGTGTATACAAGAAGTTAAGTGGGAGTAGTATTACTTTTCTGGTCTTGTATGTGGATGACATACTTCTCATAGGAAATGATAAGACCATGCTTGAGTCAGTCAAGAAATGGCTTAAAAAATTGTTTTTCTATGAAAGACCTAGGATAGTCGAGTACATATTGGGAATAAAGATCTATAGGGATAGGTCGAAAAGGCTGATTGGACTTAGTCAAGAGACTTATATTGATAAGGTTCTTGCAAGGTTCAAGCTGGAAAACTCCAAGAGAGGTTTCATTCCCATGCAACATGGCATAACACTTGGCAAGACTCAGTGTCCTTCTAGTCCTGATGAGGTCAAACATATGAGTAATGTTCCCTATGCTTCTGCAGTAGGATCCATTATGTATGTCATGATATGCACTCAACCGGATGTTGCCTATGCTTTGAGTATATGCAGCAGATACCAATCAAATCCAGGAGTTGCGTACTGGATTGCAGCGAAAAACATCCTTAAGTACTTGCGAAGGACTAAGGATAAATTTTTGGTATATGGTGGAGATGAGGAGTTAGTTGTTACTGGATACACCGATGTAAGCAAGGTTCATACTGAGGATAATATTGCAGATCCTCTAACTAAACCGCTTGCTCAACCTAAGCATGAGTGTCATACTAGGTCTATGGGGCTTAAGCATATGGGAGAATGGCTTTAGGTTGTTTACTTCATGTTTACAATTGTAAAGACATTTATTATGCTTTGAATGTTTATCAATAAAAATTCTTTTCTTATTTAATTGTTTGGTTTAGTATTAAATAAAATGTCCAAATAATTTGTGTTTTCAAATAGGATTATCGAAAACGTTTTGATAATGGAACCCTATAAAGTGAACTGAAATCACAATTTATTTAAAGTCCCTAGTCTAAATCACTAAATTGGACATAAGTGATTTATTTAAAAGACTAGTATATAATTAATTGATAGCGCAGTTCCATGGGCTATGGAGACATAAGATGTCTAATTGATTATATGGATGTATAGTTGATACATTGAGACTTGACCTTATTAGATTCTAAAAGTAGAATCGAACTACTATATTTAGTGGATTCCTTAGACATGAGAATGTTTTAATAACCACAACATAATTAGTTTAACTTTGACATTGTTAAACGTCGTGCCGTAAAAGGAGGTTATAAAGGCAGTGATCAGGTGGGCTAAGAATTAAGTGAGAGTTATGGTCATACAAGAGTGGATAAGTCCTCCTATTAAATAGGAATGGTGTCTGGGCCTCTTGATGAGCAAGAACTGGAAAATTGCATGGCCATGCGGAATAGGATTAAAGAGTTAATCCTTATTTGAGCAGTTCGAACTCAGCGATCAAGGAACAAAATTTGAGAATAACATTGTGTTATCAAATTTGACATTAAGTGACTTAAGGATTAACATTGCGCTCTTGTCTTCGGACAAGTGGGAGATTGAAGGAATATGTCCTTAGACATCCCGATAATTACTAAATATAAATAGGAATAATATTATGAAGATAATAAAGGTAATTATTTTAGTAATCTTATTTTCTTGCTAGAGAATAAATATGATTAATAGGACAATATTGATTGGGCCTATAACTAAAATATATTAATCTTATAAGGTCACACATTGTAGCACAAGTTGGACAAAGCAATCCAAATCCATTTAGGATTAGGGTTGGGCCGGTCTAAAGGGGAATAGGAGGAGAATTAGTTCTCCTAACTAGCCTATGACTCTTCTATTATATATAGGATATAATATTAGGGTTTAGGTGATGAATTAATTAATGAGTTTCTTTTCACAAGAGAGAGAATTGAAACCCAAATCTATTCTCTGTAACCGGCGCCTATACCACCAAAAAGCAAGGGATCTTTTCTCTTCCGTTCTAGCAGACGTTGGTGTTCAACTGGTGCTCGTGGACCGATTAGAGGAGCAACACTTGGGGCTCTCGGATCTTCAAAACTTGCATACAACAGGGAAATCACGCTACAAAGGTTTGATATTTAATCCCTATTGAATGATTCATATGTTTGATTATGTTTGCGATCCTATAATAGATGTTAGGAAATTGTTTCCTGAAATTCCGCTATATGCATCTATATATTCCTACAGGTATTAAAATGTGAATGCATTGAAAATGCAGCCGTTTCTTTAATTTCTTGCAAACTGGTCCATGACGAAAACGTAAGCTCAATTTTGTTACTTGTCCGTTATTTAGCAGACCAAGACAACATCTAAGATTTTGTTGTAGCTGTCAAATATTAATCAATGCCAAATGAATTTTACAGATGGGGATTTGAACGAAGTCTTTATCACGTGTATGTTCGTCATTTGTGCATGCATGCATGGGAGAAAATTCTACGTCGTCTAACAGGTTTTTCATACTATTTTTAAAAATTAAAAATTAATTGATATTTAAAGGATGGTGTAATATTCGTTCTGGAACTATTTTTCTTCTATGTTGTGGAAAATATTTTTGGATAAGTGTGAGTCCAAGTGGTTGGTGTTGGGTCTTGTAGCACGCAATTTGATCGTGGAAAAGTAAAAGGTAGAATTAGCTACCATTTTGATTCTTATATATTGGAATAGATCATCTTGGGGTTTGCCCCCTACTTAAAGTTTATCCACAAATTTGTTAGGGCAATTTTGTGTAGATGTCAGGTTTAACGGAGATAATCAACAGTATCAGTCTAAAGGTTGAATAAGACCACATAAAAATGTGAAATGTTAAACATAAGTCATACTTAACTTTGCACGTGTTTTATTTAGTTGTTTTACTCTGACTTTTACACTTGTTGATCATGTACAAATTTGAATATAAAAAATCTTTAGTTACCAATTACTGCATCCGTCTCTTTCTAATAATGGTTACACTTAGAGTTTTGACACTATTCACAAATTTATGATTGAGTATCAATTGTGCTTAATAGTTAAGGAAAAATATAGTCATGTGAGACCTTATTTGATTCGTCTCTATATGTACATTTGGAATATCAACTTTTTATAAAAATTACAAATGCAAATTTAGAGATATTAATGTTCAACCATTTACATTGACAAGCGTGAAAAGGTAAGATATAACTATTAAAAAGAAACGAAGGGAGTATTAAAAATCATAAGAAGTCGATATTATTATTTTTTTGGTGAAAAGAGAGGGGTACAACCCTAAGCAAAACAAACAAAAATAACCAAACTATAAACTCAAGCAAACTAAAACACACCAAACAAACTAACCAACAGAAATAAACGAGCAACAAACTACACTAAACAAAAACAAAACAACTACAACTACGACCCTACAGCGCCACCACAGCAGCACTAAGCACCAGCTTCAACAGAAACCATACAAGCAAGCGCCAAGCCACCCAAGTCCTCCAATAAAATGGTATGAAGATCCTTAGGGACCGCCTCAAAAATAACCAAACGTTGTGCACTTGTAACTCCATAATTTGCTAACCAATCCGCCGCGCGATTGGCTTCTCTATAACAATGTGAAAGAGTGACTTCCCATCCTTCCCTACTCAAAAGAGCCTTACATTTTCTTATAGTGTGAACGAAGGGAGAATTCAACGGGGTAGGATTACTTAGGAGATTGACCACCACCTCATAATCTACCACCACCTGTACTTTCCGATGCCCACCATTCCACGCAATGGCCAAACCACGCATAACTCCAAGTAGTTCAGCCCTAGTACGGGAGCTTATTCCACAATTTAATGCAAAGGTTTCATGTAACTCACCTCGACAACCTCGAATAACGCCTCCTGCTCCAGCTATACCGGGGTTCCCTTTTGACACACCGTCAGTGTTCAACTTGACCCAACCATCTCGAGGGTAGGTCCATCTTATGAGTCTTTCCTCACGTGAGTGTAGCTTGCCTTTCTTCATATCTGCTGTTTGCATAGCTCGTTGATAGTCCCCCCACACGAGCATATATAAAAGCCACCTGATCTAGAGGTATACTTGCCTCTCTAGCGAAACATCTCTCGTTGTGCCATCTCCACAACCACCAAACAGTCATAGCAAATATTGTAGGCCAATCTTCGAACTGCCAGTGAGTTGAATTCTTAATATTTTTCCAAATCCACTCAGAAACACTAGGTTCTTGCATCAGCACACTATTATCCCACCTTAACTTGTGCCAAATCACTCATGCAGCTGGGCATTCTCGCAATATATGATTTGTATTCTCTTCCACAACTCCACACATGAAGCACCTAGGATCGTTGGTGAATTTTCTAATGAATCTATTCGCATTCGTCATCAATCGGTCCTGGCTTGCTAACCAAAGAAACATCCGAACTCTTTGTGGCACCGCAGCACGCCACACTAGTTTCCAACCTTTTCCTGTCTCAACATAATGAGTGTTACCATTCCTAAGAACAATCATAGCCGATTGAATGGTAAACCCCCCCAGAGGGAGCTCCGTTCCAATAGACCGAATCAACAGCCTCCTCATCATCAATAAGCTCGTGGGCTGCAATCTCCGCCAATATATTTTCTGGGAGAAAATCCGCAAACACATCAACTTTCCAGCCACAATTTTTATCCCACTTTTCCTCCACCTTGACTTCAAGAAGATGAGTTGGAATCTCTCTCGTGCTGTATGATAACAGGGGCTCTTTCGTAGCCCAACGATGATGCCAAAATGATGTACCAGCCCCATTTCCAACAGCTATACCAATGCCTTTGCGGAGAATATCAATGTTCTCAGTAATCCCCCTCCAAGCATTTGAGGAATTCAGTTTAGCCTTGAACATATCGATGTCACATCTCCCCTCAAAATACTTACTTCGCAAAATTCTCGCCCATAAGGTATCAGGTCCCGTTAACATACGCCAACCAAGTTTAGTTAGGAATGTTGCGTTGGCTTGTCTCATAGATCGGAATCCCAATCCTCCTTCTTTCTTGGGCTTGGTAATATTCTCCCAGGCCACCAAATGGACTTTCTTCGAGTTCTTAGTTTCACCCCATAAAAAATTTCGAGCCTTTCTGTTAATATCATCGCAAGTGGACCTAGGGATTTTTGCAGATTGCATAGTATAATAAGGGATGGTTGATAGGCAAGATTGAATTAGTGTCGCTCTCCCCGCAAGAGAGAGAGTTTTCGCCTTCCACCCGGCCAACTTAGCATTCGCTTTTTCCACCAAATACTGATAATCACCCTTCGATGTCCTCTTATGAATGGCTAGAACTCCCAAATATTTGCCAAAATCATAGGTAGCTTCCATGCTCAGCTCCGCACAAATGCTATCTCTTAACTCCAAATTCGTATAATCTGAAAAAAAAAAACACGAGATTTATCGAGACTCACCTTGCTGCCTGATGCTTTGCAAATTTTATCAAGACACTCTTTCATCACTTGAGCCTGATCAACAGTTGCTTCACAGAATAAGATAAGGTCGTCCGCAAATGCCAAATTAGACACCTTCGGCCCACCTCTACTCGCTTGCACAGGGATCCAATTGCCCACCTTCACTTCTAGATCAATAAGATGAGCTAATCTTTCCATGCAAATGACATACAAATATGGAGATAATGAGTCTCCTTGTCGTATTCCATGACTTGGAGCAAAAGCAGGTAATGGTTCACCATTCCATAAAATTTGCAGTTTTGCCGACGAGATACAATTCATCACCAACTCAACCATGTAATAGGGTAATCTGAGCTCCAAAAGAGAATCTCTAATAAAACCCTACCTTAACCTGTCGTAGGCCTTTTCAAAATCAATTTTCACAACCATATAACCCCTTTTGCCCTGCTTGTGACGCATCGAATGAAGCATATCTTGAACAATAATAATATTGTCCGTAATTTGTCTTTTCGGCACAAAACTACAGTGAGTTGGTGAAATCAAGCTCGGAAGTAATGGTTTAAGTCTGTTAAGAAGTCGATATTATGAAAATACATTGAAACATAATTAAATCCAAAATCATACCTGATAATATTTATGTTTATAAATTATTAAATAAATAAGATCGATATGGGGTTATGTGAATACAATTTAAGTTACAGTGAAACAACTAAATAAAAATAAAAGGAGTTCATATTACATAAATCTCAACATTTTTCTCTTTGATTATTGAAATTTTTAAATATTTATTACTAATGAAATAAAATTTTGATATATTGAAAATATATATTCACACAAATCGGCGTATAACATTATCTTTATATAACTATGCTCAAAGTAAAATATATAGATATCGTGGAAAATCAAAGTGGAACAAGTAAAAAAACATAGGATCGGGACTAACATCTTTTAATTCCTTTGCTCATTGAAAGTATACTTGGTTTGCATAGCAACGGAAACTACGAAATAGAAGAATTTGTGCTACAGGAATTCCCTTGGTCCTCCAGCTATGGGATGCTCTAATATCTGACGGCACTGCAGTTGATACTGTTTGTCTAAAGCTCACTTCTGGAAATTTCCTTTGTTTTTTTCCCCTAATGCAATGCATCTTGATGGCTTTGGAACTATATGATGCAACGAATTTTGCATTTGTTTTGGAACTCGTGCAAATTTTTCAGTTGCTTCTTGGCGTATGTTGGCTGCATTTAACAATGGTAGACTATTTGAATTTGATCAATCACAATTAGCTTTATCTTTTCATAAGAATCAATCATTTCTCTCCCCATGAAAATTTTAAGAAAAAGGGTACGATCTGGTGATCTGTAAAGTGTTAAGAGTTTTTTATTCACCATCCTTTCTTTCATCTTAATTTTCAAGTATGTTGCTTCTAAAGAATAAAAAGACCAATGTTCCAAATTGATAAGATACATGAATTTTTCCTTTTTGATATTAGTCAACCCTTCTCTAATTTTGGTTAGAGGGTTAGAGAAAAGGAAGTAGTCACCACAAACGCAAACTGGTCCGACGAATGAGTCGCGTTTGGGGGCATGGTGTCCATTTACTACCCGTTATTATTTTTGGCTAGAAGTTTTGGAACTCTTTATCTTTGCTGATTTTTTGTGCGTTACAAATTTTATCTCCTCTGATCTTTGCCTCCTTTTATTATTCGGTTATTCCTTGATTAAGAGGTAATTGATTGATTTTTCGAGTTTTGGATGATTTGCTTGGCTATATAAGCTCTAATTCTTTTATTCATAAAGCCCACTACGTAAATCCTCTTCTAATCAGATACACAAATTTGAACCTTGCTTAGGCAATATTCAGATTAAGAGTAGTGTTCTCAAATTGTTTCTATTTGTACTACACCGGAGAGACGATAATCGTCGTGTATTTCTAGAAGTTGGTTGCCAAGAGGCCATGTGTTCTTAGCTAAGTAAATTTAACTTTAAGACAGTGTTAATTCATGTCATGACTTTGTTTAACCTAAGTTTATTATGCTTACTCAGGCTTTTATTATTCTTACATGAAGTGGAAAGATTATTTAATTGTAAAAAAAATTGAATTGGATTAGTACTTCCAATTGGACGAGATAATAAGAAGTGAGTGATCAACCAAGAGGGCTTGCCAGATTGTAATCATTTCACCTTCTTAAATAAAAACTATAGGTGCGAATCAACAATTGTTGTACATCCTACGTGGTACAATAGTGTAACCAAATCATTCTCAACCAATGAAATTATGTTCATCGTTATTTTTTATTTTTCATAAATCCCCTAAATCTCCCTATTAATCGGGTTATGAATCAAAATACTTAATAGTTATTCTCATTATTCACGAATTCCCTAAAACCCTCCCATTTTTTAGGGTTGTATTGTCATGTAATCATGTTATGCAACGTTGTACCAACAAATCTCTGGACAGCATAAAGTATCTCCATATGCAATATATGAAAAGAAAAAAATGTAATCGATACTAAAATTTCTGTTGTTTCAATAAGAGAAGTAAAAAAAAGTACTACTAGTACTATACCACTACGGTGTACGAGCGGTGAAATTAAAGAAAGCAACAGTTCAATCTGGAGGGTATATTGGCTTTTCTTGACTAACAAAAGGCGTTTTTAGTTGGGAATTTCACTAGTAGCAAGGGAACATTCTTCCTAGACAGTGGCTCTAAGATGCGTTAAGCTTTTCCACGGAGAAAGACAAGCAACTAGCTAACATTTGCTCATCATAAGTAGAGTTGTCAGTTTGGTTAATGAACTGCTGGTTGAATTGAAATAACTGAAATTTGAACTGAATTAAACCGAACCCAAGAATCGTAATCGAAATCAACTAAAAAATGCTGAATCGAAATCGAAATAAAGCGTAAATGAAAAACCAAAACTGAACCGCAAATCGAACCGAAACAAACTCAGAATCGAAAATAACTGTGAAAAACTGAAAAGTTGATCGATCAACTGAACTGAACTGAACTGAATATTTAACTGAATTAACTGAACTGATTCAAACCAAAACTGAAACTGAACTGAAACTGATTTAAACTGAAATTGTTTTAAACTAAATTTTAACTGTACCCGAACTGAATCTAGATATTACCCAAATTTATGATAGTACTCCAATTTACAAATTTTATCGTGATAATTTTGTATTAGTACTCTCACAAGTAAATCTATCATGATATTTTTATTATTAATATATAAATTTATGACAATATAGCTTTATTTCGTGATAAATTGATATTTTCAAATCCATCAAACTTTTACAAAAATATGAGTATACTATAACTTGATTTCGATGAAAAGTTTATTTATTTCAATTATAATTTTGTTTCTTTCATAACTTTTTCTTTAATTCAATGAAAATTTGACTTGGATTCACAATCCTATACAGATAAAGTATTGATTGGTAATAAATACCCATGACGGGATCTTCCTAAGAATAAGAGGATATTACACATTTACATGAACACCATGATTTCTATCTACTACCTCCTAACAAAGCCATAAGTGTATGCTATCAACCTTCCCTCTCAACCTCGATAACTTGACATGTATTTATAAGCGCCTTATGATTGCTTAAGCAGTTCTTATACCGTAATATTATGAAACTTTAAAACATGTTTAATAACATAATTAAGAAAGTTAATTTTTCGTTTAATAATTATTTAGTTAAGCAAGTTCAATTTTAAATTATTTTGAGCTTCTAAATAAACCAAACTATTAATAAGTTAAATGGTAGGAAATAAGATTAATAAAATTAACAGCAAGAAGTGATGAATTAGTGTAAAGTTTGCAAAATAAAACAAAAAAAAACAAAGAGAAAGAAAAGTATTTTCCCCCAAAACCACGGCAACCCCCTTCCCCCTATTTTCTTCTTTCTTCTCCTCTCTTCTTGGAGATCTCTCTTCTTGGAGATGTTCCCTAAACCATTGATGGCCAAAGACACCTTGCTGCCCAAGGACCCAACCCACCACTCATCTCCTCTTCTTCTCTGACCTTGTTCCCCTGAGTTTGGCTATAAATAGGCAATAGCCATGGAAATTCCTCACAAATTCACAACAAAAATCAAAACTTCATCTTCATTTCTCTGCACGTAATCGCCACAACACCACCGAACACTACCCGCGCACCATCAGTGCACCAACTGCACCTATCGCCGCCTGCCTTCGACCACCAATCGGGCGCCGCAACCTCCCGCCCTGCTTCCTTTGTCCTCTTTCTCTCGTGCACTCTGTCTCGCTGCTGCCGGAGCTTGGTTTTTTTCGGGGGTTGAGGAAATAAGAACATATGCGAAAAGAACACGAGCTCCATAAAACAATCTCACGGCATTCTAGAGCAAAAGAAGGACCAAAATTTTTACTGATTATAGATTATAGAGCAAAACAAGGACCAAAAAAAAATCAAACTAAACAACCGAAAATTCCTAGAAATCGAACCTACCTACTCTCTCTTATGGAAAACTAAATTTTCTTCTCTAAAACAAATACAAACGATTTATTTTACCAAAAGTGGGACAAACAAAAATGAGAAATACAAAAATCTTGAATCAAACCACTCAAATTAGATCCCAAAATCAAAGAAGAACTCAAAAATAACAACCAAAAGTCTCAGATCTAGCAAAGAAGTAAAAATAAAAGAGCAAGGCTAATGGTTTAGATTGTTTTATGGTTTGTATCCAATGGCTAATATCTATGATCCATGTGCTTTGTGTTGTTCTCTTGTGTGCCTTTGATTGTGATGATCTAACGGTTTAGATTTTGTACATTAGTTGGTTTTGGATTTTGCCTTAAGAAGACAAACTATCCTAGTAAATTATCCCTTTCGCTATTTACCGCCCGTATTTACTAAAAATCCCCCGTATTTTTTTCAAGATTTTCCTAAACTACCCCTCTCCTTTCACCCCCACTCTTAGTCTCTCACCTCTCATCCAACTTCACCTCACTCCACCCCTCGGACCTCCACCACCACGGGACCACCACCACCACCACGGACCACCACCACCACCGGCAGACCACCACCACCACCACCGGACCACCACCACCACCCGACATACCACCACCACCACCGGCGTGACCACCACCCTACCAGCGTACCACCACCGAGGAAAAAAAAATTCATGGAACCAATGTGTTTTTGCATTTCCTCCATGGAGGAAACCAAAAAACACTTTGGTTCCATTGTTTTTTCAAAAAACTCGGAAATTCAAAAAAAAAAAAAAAAAAAATTCATGGACCTGCATGTTTTTCGTTTCCTCCCTCGGAGGAAACAAAATGAATTTTCGTTTCCTCCATGGAGGAAACAAAACAAAATTGCGGTTCCTCCACTGGAGGAAACGAAACAAAATTTCGGTTCTTTCCACCGGAGGAAACGAAATAGATCTTCGTTTCCTCCATGGAGGGAATGAAATTTTGTTTCGTTTCCTCGGTGGTGGTCTGCCAGTAGGGTGGTATGCCGGTGGTGGTGGTGGTGGTGGTCTCGGTGGTGGTGGTCTTGGTCTGTCGGTGGTGGTGGTCCGGTGGTGGTGGTGGTGGTCCGGTGGTGGTGGTGATGGTCCTGTCGGTGGTGGTGGTGGTGATGGTGTCGGTGGTGGTGGTGGTGGTACGGTGGTGGTGGTGGTGGTCCGCCGGTGGTGGTGGTTGTGGTGATGTGAGGTGAAATTGGATGAGAGGTGAGAGAGTAAGAGTGGGTGAAATGGGAGGGGTAGTTTAGGAAAATCTTGAAAAAAATACGGGCGATTTTTAGTAAATACGGGCGGTAAATAGTAATGCCCTACTATTGTTATTAATCAAATTAATACATTGATCTATTATAATAACAACTAGTTTCAATTCAATTATAAGTTTTAAATTCTAAAGTGAAGTTAGCTTTATGACAACTAACCTAATTTTTTGTTTATTTCTTTTTATTCTATTAACTTACATTTTATGAGTTGATCTGATCTAATAATATTTTGTTTCAATTCAAGTAGATGTTTTGAGTTTCGGATTGAATATAACTTAAATATTATTAGCTTCTTAAATGAAGTATTGTTACCTTACAATAGTCTTTCGAGTTACATTCATACATTCGTTTAATCCAATAATAACTTCTTTCAATTCAAGTAGATGTTTAAAGTTTTGAAATGACTATATCTTAATGATGATTACCTTAAATGGAGTATTGTTATGTCGAATAAGCTTATTACTAACATTGATACACTGATCTTATGCGAATTACAACTTACTTCAGTTCAATAAGATGTTTTTATTTCCGAAATACACTTCACATAAAGACAAATAACTTAAATTGAGTATTATTATCTTGAACCAGCTTATCTGCTTACATTGATACATTTATCTTATCTAAAGAAGGAATTGTTTCAGTTCAATTAGATGTTTATTATTTTGAAATGAAATCCACATAGAGAAAATGAACTAAAATAGTGTTTTGGATTCTTCAATTACCTTATCGACTTACATCGATACATTAAACTTATCTAATAATTACTCAGCTATGTAATAATTTGATTGTATTCACTTAAGTGAACTTGTACAAGTTATAACAAGCCTTAGTCGGTAATAGACCTTATAGTATACTACATATACGAATTTTCGCTTCATATCATCTTGCTAATAAGCAATAAGGTTTAATACGATATAATACCAATAATGAACTACTTGTTTTAATTCAATTAGATAGTTTGAGTTTTGAAACGAATTAAACTTAAAGACTATTACTTTAGAGTATTGGATCTTCAATTAACTTAATTAATTTACATTGATACATTCATTAATCTTATCCAATAACAACTCATTTTAATTCAATTGGTTGTTAAGTTTCGAAATGAATACAACGTAATGACAATTATCTTAAAACGAACTTATGTCATCTTGAATTAGCTTATCGACTTAAATTGATACATCGATGTAATCCAATATCAACTTGTTTCAGTTCAAATTAGATGTTTTGAGTTTCAATATGAATTTAACTTAGAGACGATTAACTTAAGTGGAGCATTTTTATATTGAACCAGTTACATTGTTTTACATTTGTTGCAACTGAATTATATGCTTTCGGTTCTAAAATGAATTCAACTTAAAGATGATTAACTTAAGTACACTGTTGTTATTATCTTGAATTAGTTTATCGACTTACATTGATACACTCGTTCTAAAAACAACATATTTCAATTCAAGTAAATCTTTTGTGTTTCAATTACTTTATTGACTTATGTTGATACAATCATCTAATCTAATATCAATTTCTTTCAATTTGGCTCAGATATATGAGTTTCAAATTGAATATAACTTGTTAATGATTAATTTAAATGGAGTATTGTTATCTTGATTTAACTTTTCGATTCACATAGATACCTTGATCAAATCCAATATTAACTTATTTTACGTCGATTATATGTTTTCAGTTTTCAAATGCATAGAGCTTAATAACTAGTATAGTTATATTAATCCATCGATCTAATATAGTTATAGTAAGACATTGATCTAATCGGCTTTTTAAGAAATGTCTAACTCGTCTTTCGAGAAAGTTTATAAGGATTTATACTAATATGAGACGTTTAACCAAACATGATGTGATTTGCATACAACTAAAACCCGACACGAAGCTCAATTTTTCCCGAACAAATACAAGAATAATGTGATTAACTTCTACCCGAACCGATGCGATTATCGCCGAAGTTATGTGGTTTTCGTCAATAACTGAAATTAACGAAACGAAACTGAAAATAACCGCAATAAATTTTAACTGCTATGGATTCAACCGTTGGTTGGTTTAACTGTTTGGATAAACCGATTTAAACCTGCAATCGAACCGAACCGAAAATGGAAAGGAAAAAAGCTGAATTAAACCGAACTGAAAAGTTTGTTAACTGAACTGAACTGAACTGTTAATTATTTCAACTGGTACAAACTGAACTGATATCAACTGAACTGTTTGGTTATAACCATAACTGAACTGTTGAACTGAATTGACACCTCTAATCATAAGTACTTACCCTCGAGATAAAAGAAGCAAAGCCTTAAATATCAAACTATATTTTATTGAGAATTTGCCAAAAGCAAAAGAAATGGAAAGGTACATCAAAAAATTAAATGGGCCCCATCTGTTAAAGGAAAAGAGTTTGGACAACATACAAATTCAAATAAAGTTCTTCCTAAAGTCAATTGGCAATAGTAGAAGTAACTACTCAAACTTATTAAGTTGTTTATTTCTCTACTCAAGTTGAACCTGAAACAAGACTTACACACTCACATGTGGATTGTTTGTAGATCTCAATAAAGTAAACCCAAACGGAACATAATTTTACATGTTATGTAGTAGATTATTAGATTCAAGATGAAATTTCCAAAAAATACTTTTGGATTTTAATCAGGTAAACATTTTTTAGTTGATAACTCAAATCTATGTTTTGGAAAAAACAAAGGGAGTCAAGCTGCTATGTTCTCTATATTAGTAAGTGGGTTCTTTCATTTCTTCTTCTTCTTAGTTCTCTTTTTAGTCTGAACCCTCTTTTAATCTAAGAGCATGTACAATGGATGATCCCAAATTTGGGATCATCAATTACTTTAATTTCTTACTCTTCCACCTTATTCAAGATCCACAATTGATTTGACCATCATTTGTTTACTCCAATAGTCCAATGGATGATCTACAATCTTATATCATCACATTTCCTTTCCTACATCTTACCATACCCCACTATATATTCTCTCTCCTCAATTTTATCTCTATAAGAAAATATATATTTGTGAGATTGGATAAATGTTGAAAGAAAAAAAATATAACTTTCAATAACAAAATTAAATGAAATATGAGATATGTAGAAGTAACCCAATATTGGTCTCCATTTGTAGACAAAAAAAAATATAACCATTGGTGTTTTTTTTATTTTGATTCAAAAAAACTGTTGCAAAGATTAGGAACATTACAAAATTCTGATCAAATTTGAGCCGTTGGATTGGTGTAATATTAGCCTTTGGATGGCTGAAAATGTCAGCAGCATGGGGCCATCACAAAACTCTTTCACTCTCAGCCTTACATGTGTCAATAAACTTTGTTTTTTCAGTTTTTCCTCCAGTTCTTTTTGCTTCAATCCGCCTACGATCATATCGTTGCAACGATCTGATCATCCCACTCTCTCTCCTCCTTTTTCTCTTTCCTTATTCTTTATTATATTTTTCTCCCTCTCTCCTCAAGATATAGGCTGTAGATGATCCAATGGGCATGCTCAGAGGCAATGATTTGGACAAAATTAAGTGTTCCTTGTTAGGGTTTTATTATAATACCGCAAGTGTACGGTGTTGTAGCACATACGGGTCGAACTCAGGGAGGTGCAAGATTAAACACTACTTGATTTTAGATTACGAAATAGTTACACAATCCAAATATATGAAGAATAGTCTATAAACTAAAGGCTAAACTAATGACGATTTATGGCAAACTATATAAATATGATGATTAAAACACTAGAATTAAGTATCACCACTAATATGAATTAATCAAAACACGACTCACATCCCAATTATTCAATTATAGCTTAGGCGAGATTGCCATTCCCTTATGACTCAGTAATAAAGCACAGCTGCGAACCGAAACTAAATACTCGGTCACTCCTCAATACCTAGAGCTCACTTTCGTGATAGCAAAAGGCCTAACTAACATGCATGTATCCTATTTCCATGGCTTACACACATAATTAGAAGCATTAAGAACCAATGTCAAATAATTCCCAATTCTAGTTCTCACCTATTTTCATGGGAGAATTCAAATCAATAACAAGATTATCTAAATTAAGACCCAACTTTCATAGATGAACTTAATTAATAAAATAATAATTTAACATCAAATAAATATTCCTAATCTCAACTCCAACTTTCGTTGATAATAATATAAAACTAGGGCTAAACAAGATGCACAATTGACAATAACAACAATCTTATCAAACCCTAAACATATAATTCAATAATATGGGAATTGGAGAATAATTTACATGATCAATCCATACTAGGGCTCAACTTAATCCTAGATAAAAAGACTACTCACTAATCATGGCAATAAAAGCAATAAACATAATGGAAAACATAATTAAAATAATAATAAAGAGAAGAGGAGAGAATAAAACTTAATTGAATTGAAGATGAATATGAAAGCTTTAATCTTGAATCTCCAAAGTAGTAATAGAAACAAACTAGGGCATAAACTAGAGAGAAAACTAGAGAGGAAAAATAATGTGATATCGAATAGTGAGTAATAGATGTCCTCTTTTAATTAGAAAACTTTTTTTTTTTTTGAGAGGTAATTAGAAAACTCTAATATATAGTTATAACTCCTAATACTAGTAGGAAACCAAATTACAAGATAAGAAAAACCAAATAAATCATTAAATGGTCGAAATTATCAAAACCGCGTGCGCGTAAGAAGTTCCTGGCAGAATGGGCCAACTTGCGAAGCCCATATCTCTCAAAATACAACTCGCCTTGGGCCGTGCGACCTATTGT
Source organism: Beta corolliflora (assembly GCA_947648045.1). NCBI lineage: Eukaryota > Viridiplantae > Streptophyta > Magnoliopsida > Caryophyllales > Amaranthaceae > Beta > Beta corolliflora. The sequence goes on from CANSZD010003989.1 coordinate 62,568, forward strand.
TGGAAAGCTCTTCAATCCTACTTTCCAATGCCGCTGAAATCAACCCAATATCAGTATCGAGTCAAAAGTTATGGATAAAAGAGTGAACGTGACTCGATTTCCACAATTCCTTCAATGCATTCTAACTCCAATTTAGGTCCAATTTGCACTCAAATACATCCAAAATGATCCTTATCAATGTAGCTTGCTTCCAATTGCTCCTAAGTACTCAAGCTTGTCCAATAAAACTCCAATCATGTTTTCGATACCTGAAATTCATCAAATAATACCAAAAACGCACAAGAGGAGTAATATTTCGCAGATTAAGTAATAATATGCAATTGTGAACTACAAGGCATCTAAATGCTCCTAGAATGCAACCTAAATGCAACTAAAACCTATATAAAAATACGACTCATCAAACTCCCCCAAGCTAAACCATTGCTTGTCCTCAAGCAATTAGACATAGACATTGGGAAAGAAAGACAACCTACAATATGGGACTACGATAGGGCCAAGCACACAATTGAGAACACGAGAGATACAATTACTACACGAACCAAGCATCGAAACATTCTCAAGCAAAACCGCATAGCACGTCATGTAATGCAATCAACTCTCCTAGCATACCACATACCATCTCCCCCAAGCTAGACTCAACCAAACCTGAGAGACCTCACTTTAGTCATGTACACTCATACTCTCATGTGTTTATGGCATAATCAATGTCACTCAACCTAAACCATGTTGACTCAAATGAAGCATTTACTCTTTAACTTTGACTATCGACTCACTTTCCACTCGAAATTATAACGTAAAAAGATCATGAGGACTTTCAAGGGTTGTAATGGGGCTGATGTTATGGGTAGGAAATATATTTGGAAATGTGGTGCTAAAAGCCAACTAATGGAGAAAACAACACTTTAAAATCTATGGCCATTAGATGCGAACGCCACAAAAACTTCTACTTGAAGTTCAACAACACATTACCATTAAATCAACATAGTACCCATCTTTATCAACTCCAACCAATTTCATTGACCTTTTATTCAATCTTTTTTTTCACTTTTTCATAATTATTTTTCACAACTTCTTCATCATTCTTTTCATTTTGCACTTTCACATTATTTCGAGCAACTTTCTTTCAACAAATTTTCTTCCAATAATTACCGCCAAATCACAAATACAAGCTCAGAACATAAACTTTAATGCAACTCCACTTAGCAAGGCTTGGGTAGAGAAATCATAAGGCTTAAGGCTTGTAATGTAGGTATTAATTCATAACAAAGTCAAGAAAGGCTCAGCGGGGCTAGAGAAAGGATAATATATATGAAAAGAAAATATCTCTGGGAGCTCAGAACGATGAAAAGAACGCCTCAATCATATCCAAATGCTTATAAAGTCAAGTGTCAAAGAGTACCAAGTCAAAGTCAAGATCCATGCAACAAATGAGGAACTAATCACACATGAAAGAACATAACTGACACAGATACGTCAGTTTATAGGCACAAAAGCTCACTTGGGTTAAGATGTCTAAACAGTAAGGTTAAATCAAGCCAGAGAGAGATCAACCAATCATACCACAAGCAATCAATCGCGATACAATCATGCTATGAAGAATCATGAATGAGATGGATTACGCTTAAGACCGTAGTAAGGATATCAACAAGGTTCTCAAATAGTGCTAGCAATAGTCCCATAGATGCAACTAAGATGAGATGGAATCTAATATGTTGATGCAACTAATTAAGAATGCAGTACATTTTTTTTGGTTACACGTAAACTCCCACTCCTAACGAGCAGTACAAACCGTGTAACAACCTAAGAAAGCAATAAAAACTACACTGGAAAGCAGTAAATGATAGAATAGTACTCCCCCAAGCTAAAATCGGCAGTGTCCTCACTGCAAGAAATGAGATTAGAGAAGGAACGCAATCAAACTGCACCGATTACCAAATCATCGAACAGTCCCACAAACACACCAAACCACCACTATTGCCGCACACGGATGCTAACAATGAAAGAAGGAAATCAATGTTGTCATAAAAACGCAACAAGTATAGCAATACAAACAAGATCCAAGCAAAAACTGAACGGAACATCAAGAATATCAACAAGATAGAATAAAGAGGCTTACTACCCAATTTAATGGGAAAAGGGTCGAATAAGCTCAAAATTTATGTCGCAATGCTTCTTGAAAACCAACTTGAACCAATTTGTAGCCGACTTGCAGGAATCCTAAACAACCATTGAAAAAGAAAAAATGAAAACAATAAGTAAGAGAATAAAAAGGAAAAGAAAGAAAAAGGAAAAAGAAAAGAGAAAAAGAAAGAAAACGTGAATCGTGATGCACAGTACGAAGGAAAAAGATTAAAAAAAGAAAAAGGAAATAAAGAGAGAAGGAGTTAAAAAGGGGAAGAAAGAAAAATAAAAAAATAAAAAAAAACGAAAAAGAAATCAAAAAATAGAAATAGAAGAAAGTTAGGAAAGAGGATGAGAAAATGAGAAAAGAGAAGAAACAGGGGGGAGGAATTGTTGGGTGTATGCGCCGGTGATGGTGAATGGCGGAATTCGGTGCAAAGCAGTGCAGGTGTGGCGGTGAAACGGTGTTGGTGCGCGGCTGGTTCTGAGCGGGAGTGAGGGGGAGGCTGCGCTGGTGACTGGGCGGTGATTCAGTGGTGTGGTGCGCCGGCGTGGTGGTGGTGGTATGGTGACGCGCAGGGATGCGGTGATGATGCTGCAGGTGGGAGGTGAGTTCGTTGCGTCGCACAAGATGATGCCATGATGGTGATGACGCAGTGATGATGATGATGGCGTTTGAATCTTTCATCTCAAAAAACGCGGGTCGCGTTTCATGCCGCGAGTCGCGGTATTTGCCGCGTGTCGCTGTATTTGCCGCGACTCGCGGTATGCTCTCGGCATTTGTCCGCGAGCTGAGCCATTGTACCGCAACTCGTCTTTTTGAAGATCTTCTTCCAGTTTTTTTCTACGAACATTTTTATTTTTTTTTGATAAACCTATAAACACACCAAAAGCAGACACAAAAACATCAATGTAAATAAAATCACACAAAAAGGAAAAATCAAAGAAAATGAAAAGAAGAAAATGTGTACACTCGGGTTGCCTCCCGAAAAGCGCTCGTTTAAAGTCAATGAGCTCGACTCCTTGAAGATCATGTGGCACTTGGTGGAAGAGATACCGCATCACCTTTAAAACTCCATTCGGGTGAGTCAACATCTCTACCCTCCATAGGTGACGCATTTTCCCATTTGTCAACAACATCGACGCGATAACAAGTATCTCCCAAAGAAGGAACATGCATAGCTTTATGGAGTTCAAACTCCGCCTTGTCTTCATCCACGTTGAGGGACAACTTACCGTGCTTCACATCAATCAAAGCTCCAGCAGTAGCAAGACATGGTCTACCTAGTATGATTGGGGTGTGCACATCTTCTGGCATCTCCATAACAAAGAAATCACATGGGATCGTTAAATTGCCAACTTGGAGGGGTACATCCTCTAAGATACCCAAAGGATATCTTATAGACCTGTCTGCTAGTTGCAGGGAGACACGAGTAGGGCGAAGATCACCAAAATTGAGCTTTTTGCAGATAACATTAGGCATGAGACTTACGCTGGCTCCAAGATCACAAAGTGCCCTCTGAATAGTTACATCCCCGATGGAACATGGAATGGTGAAGCTTCCAGGATCATTAAGCTTTAGAGGGAGCGGATTAAGAAGCATGGCACTACACTCCTCGGAGAGCTTTATTGTAGTAGCTCCAAAAATCTTCTTCTTCTTAGACAGAAGTTGCTTCAAGGACTTAGCATAGGCAGGGATTTCACAAATGGCCTCAAGGAACGGGATTTTAAGATGAACATCTTTCAATAACTCAAGAAATTTCCCGTACTTCTTCTCTATTCTAGCCTATGCCAATCGATGAGGGAAAGGAGCCGTATCTACATAAACTCTAGCAGGCTTTGATGGAGCTTTCTCAACCTCTTCAGTGATGTCGCCTTTATAAACCTCCGGTGATGTCACAATAGGCTTCATTGGTTCCTCTAAAGTCTTTCCACACCTCAAAGTAATTGCACTTACATTGTGATGATTCTTAGGATTTGGTTCTGGCTGCCCTGGAAATTGGGGAGGTGCCTTCTGAAGCTGGGCTACCTGTTGAGTTACATGAGACATTTGTTGGGCTAGCTGTGCAATCTGAGTGTCAACTATCTTGCAGTGAGCATCAATTCTATCAAACTTCTTATTAGTTTCCTCAGAGATTACTAAGAGTCTTTCTAGTAAGGAGTCGGTATATGACTTTTGAGGAGGTTGTTGAGAAGGTGAACCTTGTTGTCTTTGCTGAAACCCGGGGGGTTGGGATTTCGTGGTGCTTGAGGTTGATTGTTGCTCCAAGAGAAGTTCTCATGATTCCTAGGTCTAACATCACCATACACCACGTTGGCTTGCTCTTGTTCCACAATACTCATATCTGGAGACATGGAATTTGCATTATTCCCTTGGAAAGCATTCATCTCGGCATTAGCACTAACTGATATACTCTTGATTTGTTGAGACAAAGCATCAACCTTACTAGAGAGTGAAGTTATTGCATCAACCTCATGCTTGCCGCCCTTCTTAGATGTAGATCGTTCACTAGACCAATGGTAGATGTTAGCAGCCATCTCCTCAAGCAAGGCCTTGGCTTCAACAGTTGTCTTACCCATGAGAGCACCTCCGGCTGCAGCATCAATATAAATTCAAACCTCATGAGCCAGCCCATTATAGAATGTCTGGATAAGGAGCCTTGTTGGGATCTCATGATGAGGACACTGCCTTTGCAAATCCTTGAACCTTTCCCAAGCTTCATAGAGTGATTCACCATCCAACTGAGTGAAGGATGTGATTGCATTGTATAGCTTGGCCGTCTTCCCAGGAGGAAAGTACTTCTGACAGAAAGCAGTGGCTAGTGCAGTCCAACTTGTGAACTTGTTCGCTTCATGACTCTTCAACCATTCTTTTGCTCTGTCCCGCAAGGAGTAAGGGAACAAGCGGAGGCGAAGAGCTTCATCGGAGGCCCCATTAATCTTCACGGTATCGCATTTCTCAAGAAAAGAATTGATATGTTCATTGGGGTTCTCCATAGACCATAGGACTGCCACTGAACCGATCTTGTTGAATGAAGTGGATCAGTTGGATTTTGATCTCAAAGTTGTTGGCCTCTACAGCAGGTCTAGCAATGCTAGATGTGGATGTGACATCCGGCATATTATATTCTCGAAGAGGACGAGCCATTGGTTCTCTCCGAATGTTTTCCTGCTCCCTTCTTCTTCTCTCAGCGTTGAGTCTCCTAGCTGTGGCTTCTATCTCGGGATCAAAGACCACGTGATCTACAGATCGCGATCGCCTGCACATTCGGAAACAACAACTAGTGAAGAAATGAACAAGAAACAAAGTAACAGGTGTAATCTATTAAATCTATAATCAAAATAATTCTAATCCGTAGCCTCCCCGGCAACGGCGCTAAAACCTTGTTAGGGTTTTATTTTAATACCGCAAGTGTACGGTGTTGTAGCACATACGGGTCGAACTCAGGGAGGTGCAAGATTAAACACTACTTGATTTTAGATTACGAAATAGTTACACAATCCAAATATATGAAGAATAGTCTATAAACTAAAGGCTAAACTAATGACGATTTATGGCAAACTATATGAATATGATGATTAAAACACTAGAATTAAGTATCACCACTAATATGAATTGATCAAAACACGACTCACATCCCAATTATTCAATTATAGCTTAGGCGAGATTGCCATTCCCTTATGACTCAGTAATAAAGTACAGCTGCGAACCGAAACTAAATACTCGGTCACTCCTCAATACCTAGAGCTCACTTTCGTGATAGCAAAAGGTCTAACTAACATGCATGTCTCCTATTTCCATGGCTTACACACATAATTAGAAGCATTAAGAACAAATGTCAAATAATTCCCAATTCTAGTTCTCACCTATTTTCATGGGAGAATTTAAATCAATAACAAGATTATCTAAATTAAGACCCAACTTTCGTTGATGAACTTAATTAATAAAATAACAATTTAACATCAAATAAATATTTCTAATCTCAACTCCAACTTTCGTTGATAATATAAAACTAGGGCTAAATCAAGATGCACAATTGGCAATAACAACAATCTTATCAAACCCTAAACATATAAATCAATAACATGGGATTTGGAGAATAATTTACATGATCAATCCATTCTAGGGCTCAACTTAATCCTAGATAAAAAGACTACTCACTAATCATGGCAATAAAAGCAATAAATATAATGGAAAATATAATTAAAATAATAATAAAGAGAAAAGGAGAGAATAAAACTTAATTGAATTGAAGATGAATATGAAAGCTTTAATCTTGAATCTCCAAAGTAGTAATAGAAACAAACTAGGGCATAAACTAGAGAGAAAACTAGAGAGGAAAAATAACGTGATATCGAAAAGTGAGTAATAAATGTCCTCTTTTAATTAGAAAACCTCTAATATATAGTTATAACTCCAAATATTAGTAGGAAACCAAATTACAAGATAAGGAAACCAAATAAATCATTAATGGTCGAAATTATCAAAACCGCGTGCGCGTAAGAAGTTCCTGGCAGAATGGGCCAACTTGCGAAGCCCATATCTCTCAAAATACAACTCGCCTTGGGCCATGCGACCTATCGTTAGAAAGCTCTTCAAGCCTACTTTCCAATGCCGCTGAAATCAACCCAATATCAGTATCGAGTCAAAAGTTATGGATATAAGAGTGAACATGACTCGATTTCCACAATTCCTTCAATGAATTTCAACTCCAATTTAGGTCCAATTTGCACTCAAATACATCCAAAATTATCCTTATCAATGTAGCTTGCTTCCAATTGCTCCTAAGTACTCAAACTTGTCCAATAAAACTCCAATTATGCTCTCGATACCTCAAATTCATCAAATAATACCAAAAACGCACAAGAGGAGTAATATTTCGCAGATTAAGTAATAATATGCAATTATGAACTACAATGCATCTAAATGCTCCTAGAATGCAACCTAAATGCAACTAAAACCTATATAAAAATACGACTCGTCATTCCTTTAGAACTCTTAAAGTACTTTTAATAATTTGATTTATTTACTGTACTTGTTGAATGATTGCAATAAGAAGTGCAAGAAAATGTGGCTCAAAGAAATTTTGTAACTTAACTTTTTTTGGGGTTTTTCTATTTTTGGTTTGAAAATACTTTTTTAGAATATTTTCTCTCAAAAAGCGAGGAGCAAAGTAGACGCGCTCAAAAACTTGTAGAGGAGATTATGTGTGAACACTTAATGAATCAACCAACCTAATTTTATGTTAAGTTGTGTCACTTGGTCACATGTACTTATTACGGTCATAAAGTGTTCAACTCGGCTATTATATGCAAAAATTTATGATTTTGGCCCAAACTGAAGTGCTGAAAAGACCGCACCCATGTTTGAGTTTCGAGTGTTTGACACGGGTACTTGAATCAAAATAAAGAGTTGAGCAAAATATTTGTAGGCAATACCAAGAACGTTGAGTTTGAGCCTAGATTGGAGTCATTAAATTCAGGAATCATCGGCTCCATCAATTTATCCAGGAAGCGGTTGAAAGATTTCTGTAGTCGGAAACACTGAAACCCAAGAGCTCAGAAGCAAGAATGACCAGAGCCATTACTTATTCTGCCTGCTATGATTTATAGCTCTAAAAAACACTGAAACTCAAGAGTATGAAGACTGAACTCTGAAAGCAACCAAGCAACAACAAACTATCTAGTAAGCAGATCATAGAGTGAGTTCTCTGCAGAAACCAGAAAGTGCTTGTAGCAGAAAAATGAAGCTGTTGTATTGAATGATCACTCCTGAGAGACTCAACCATGCACACATCTAATTTCGGCATGTAATGCCAGTAATGAAGCTGTTGTATTGAATGATCTGGACCTGTCGATTTCTGTCCATACCATGCATCCCAACATTAATTCACCGATACGTGCTTGCTGATGCACCTCTTGGGATGAGAATGAGAGGATCCAAAAAACCATTTAGAGCGCATCAACTCAAGCCAGCGAGACCCAATTTGAAAAAAGGTTGGATTGCACTGAGAATCTGGGCCCAACTTTTCAGGGTTTGGATGTTTTTTAGGCCTCGAAATGTATATTTTAATCTAATAATATCTTAGGCTCGAAAAACCGGAACCAGCCTAACCCCCGGGGTTTTGGACAAAAACTTCTACCACGAAAGCTATACCCTGCCTGAACCCTTGGCCTAAATCGGGCCACATTTCTGGGCACAAGCTAGGCCCAGCACAACCTACTATCACCTCTAGTTCGGATCTCCAAAAATGTAATGAAGTGATTCCTTTTAGTAACTAGATTAGATTGCATATTAACGCTTTATATATACGGTACAATATCTTATGTAAAACGATTACTCAACAAAGATGTAATAGAAGTAAAACAGATAATGGCCTCAGTTGGGGATAATGAGAAGAGAAATAAGAGGCTCATAGTTTGGAAACTTTGCAACAAGCTCACTTTGCTTCGCCGGCTCTGAGTCTTCGTACTGGAAAGCGGGTGCACATGTGACTCCAATAAGAGAGTAGTTTTCCTCAGCATCTCTGGGTGTGACTTTAATTTGCGAACCATCCGCAGATATGGTAACATCCTTAGTTGGAATCGAACCAAACCACACGTAAGGAGGCACTGTGTGCTGTGGTGTCTCATTCTCAAGAAGGTTAGGCCCAACACGAGTTAACTTCACCTGCCCGTCCATTTCATTCAATTCCACCACCTGCAAAAAGAAGAGTAAATGCTCGGTTAAGATCAGAGGATGCAAAGAATGCAAACAATTAAGATTATCACTCAAATCTGTGCCATGATCTATCTCCTACATTTACAGAGGGAACGCTACCTATTTGTAATTAGCTAGAACCTCTATGGAATATATTAGCCTCTCAAAAATGTACCACTGAAATATAGGAACTGGTAAAAACACATGCTAGATGTTGACAGTTACAGATATAATGCTCGGTGAACGTCAATTAGAGGAAGCATCAGAAGCAAGTAGTAAAGTTACTGAAAAGAACAATTAGACCACGGGACAAATATTTAGCTAACTTAAATTTAGCTAGATAGCCATACTCTTTGTTAGTTGCAAAGTTACTGTATAAACACCTAATGATTCAGGAACAGAGAAATCAGGTTTTTTCTAAGGGACAATTGATGAATGGAACCGAGAAATCTCACAGTAAACCGGAAAATCTTAAAAATGTTTATGCAGTAAGTCTGGGGCTCTGACTGCATGCACAACAAGATGCTTGATACAGCAAGGACCCAGCAGGCCATCGCATTAGGAATATGTGGGGAAAATAAGCGAGGAGGAGAGACAGTTCACAGGTAGGGTAAAAAGGAAGAAACGTAGGGTTGAAGAAGAGATGAGCATGGATAAGTTCTCGAAAGAATAGGAAACAGGGTCACTAGGGCTAGGGAACATGAAATGGAGAGCTAAAACTGGTTGCGAGCAGAACAGAAAAGTTAAGTGGAGGTTTGTCTGAAAGGTGACGGTTGCTATCATCCTCTCAAACTTTTGCTATTGTCATCCTCATTGTGATTGCTATTGTCCTCTCAAACTCTGTTACTCACCATTGGATTCTGTAGTGACTTGCTTGCTTATTCTACAAGTGCTCATCTTTTGCTAAAAATAGCACTCTTTTCCACTGATATTTTACTGATTCTACGAGTGCTCATCTAACCTTAAAGCATCATCAACAACTTTTTGGGACAGTATGCTTTTGTGTAATGTTCACGAATGAAGATAACTTAAATCATTCCAAAACCCCCTTCAGAGTCTTTAGATGCCTGACAATTAAGTCAAACAATGCCATCCTATTACATACTAACATACATATCACAACAGCAGCCACATGCCTTTTTCAACATTGATTTCCTTTTCTTTTACTCGTTTCAAGCAGTCAATGATGCCATATCTTTACCATTAAAGTACTCCATTAGTCACCAGTCACCACAGGTGCTGCCAAGATGATGTCACTTGACAAGCACTCTAAGTACTATACTAGTTGTGACTGTGTAACTCATTTTACTATACTTTGAGGTTGATCTTGAACAAAATCAGGTGTATCCTCGTATTGCACATACTTATCTCTATCATTTTCAATGATCGTGTTATGTATGATGATACCAATTCGCTAAGATGTGCACCGTGGGTGTAAAAAAACTAATCACATTCCAAACCCAGGTTCTAAAAGAACGGGATCTTCATAGTCACAGCTGCAAGGCTGCCTTAACCTAACTCTCTTACCCTGATCTAGATCAGACCTCATCTAAGTAACTAGCGTAAATAATATAGTAACTGTGGCACAACGATTTCCACTTATATGTGTTAAAAGTTTGCGTGTAGACAATGTACACTAACACACACGTATTTTTGCACATAACATCACATATGCATACAAGAAAAAGTAAGCAACTATCAGATATATGAATATATCCCAAGTAACAGAACAATCATACCGTAATTGGATCTCCTATGTAATGGTGAAAGGTTTCAGCACAAGGAATACGGTGGATACGTGCCACGGAACCTGAAGGCAGCAAGAAGTAAATGGCAGTGCTAACAGCCCGGTCCACCTTGTCTGATCATTCATTGATAAACTTCTTGGAAGTCAGAAATGAAACCCAACGTTTCGTAAAACACAAAAATCACAGTTCAAGAATCAAGATCAAGCATCTATAATTCATAGATAGCCATTTATTTGTGTTTGAAAGGATCAATAATTATGCAATATATATCATAATGCAGATGTAAGCAATTGAATTGAAATTTGAAACATTCAGGTAAAGCACATAGCTTATTGACTACAAGGACCGTCTTGAACATTTTGGGGCCCTAATTTCTTGTCCTAATTATAAAAACAGGCCCTAAAATAAAAACTTTGTGCATGATTCTAAAAATATCCATAATATATGTTCTTTAAAGTAATCATATTAACATCAATTAATACCAAATAAAACACAGAATTATCACTTTTGGACCTTCTAAGTTCTAAGTATAATGTAGGTCGCTTCGTACACCGTTTTAGAGGTTCATGTTAATGTAATGAGAACTATAACAAATGAACCCACATAGCAAAACAATTTAAGGGTCGAGGTCGACTAACATGATACATGAATATCATATCCGTGACCAATGAGCAAAAAATGTGAAGAATAAAACCAAGAGTGGTATAATTAAGTAGAAATAAAGTAAATGACATAACATTAACAAAAGTGAGGTATAGAAATATAGAATTTACACTGAGGAGGAAGGAGAGATTTGGAGAGTGTGATAGAGTTATCTCTCATAGTCTCAACGTAAAACCCACCATCTGGGTGAGGTTGTAGATTCAATTTATCCACTATTTCTGATACTTTCAACATCTTTTGAAAACTCTACAAAAAGCTTCAGAACATATAATGGAATGAAGATTTTAAAGAAAAAAATGGAAGTTTGGATATGATTTGCATTTCTCAGAAAATCTTTTTATCTTAGTGGGGACGTGTGATGAGACGCACCACGGAAACGGGCATTAAATTGGGCTGGCAAAAGTTGTGTTAAATCACTAAACGGGTCTTGCTGTACGAGGCCCGCAATTTTAATGCAATTGTAGTTAGGGGTGTACAAATCAGGGTCGGATCTGGATTTGGACCGGATTGGATCGTAATTTGTACCGGATTGGACCTAATCCAGTCCTCGGTGCGCAAAAAACTGCGGTTTCGGATATCCGGTCCAAATCCGGAAAATTCCGGTCCGGACCGAAAACCCTGAATTTTGTTAGCTTTTTTGTAACTTACTTACAACATACTTACTTCCTCTTTTCCAAATTTAAAATGCAATGCAAAGTCGTTTTTCAAACACTCTACCTCACTTCTCCTTCCTCTAAGGGTTTGTTCTCCCCAACTTATTTTCAGTTCAGTTCAGTTCAATTCAGTTCAGTTCGGTTCATTTCGGTTCGGTTCGGTTCAGTTCAATTCAGTTCAGTTCCTCAATTTTTATCATTACTATTAGTTATAATTTAATTCAGTTCAGTTCAATTCAGTTCAGTTCAGTGCAGTTCAATTCAATTCAGTTCAGTTCAGTTGCAACCAGTTCAGTTCAGTTCAATTGTTTTATGCCGTAGAGAACAGGCCCTAAGAAGTCCAAACAGATCCAAGAAGTTTAAAATTGAAAAACAAGTGCGAAAATAATTTTATATACCTAAGATTGTTTTTTTTTTTTTTTTGCAAAAACTGGTCCAAAGACCTTGACCGGACCTGAAATATCCGGTCTAAGAAATTTGAGAATTCCCATTCCAGCCGGTCCCAATCCTGCCCGGGTTTGGACCTGTGCACCACCCCCTAATTGTAGTATGTAGACTGATGGGATTAATGGTTGGCTGGTAGCTGACTAGCTGTGGTGTTTGCCATCTTAGGCTAGGTTCAAAAATGTGAAGTAAGGTGTTTTCATCTGAATTTTATTCTATTAAATTCGATTTTTTTTTTTTTTGTTTAATCTGCTATGGTTTGAATCTTTTGGTTTTATCTAATTGAACTAGATAAGGGTAAAAATATTACATATAATCTAAATAATTTTGGTTTAGTCTAGTTTGAATATTTTTGATCTTGTACGAATTACTTTGGATTGGTGTGAAATATTCTCATCTGACCTAAATATTATTGTCTTGCAAAAGGTTGCTCTTTTAATTATCTTAATAGCAAAAAAATGTCATAGCAAACAAAAAATGTTTTTTTCCTTTATTTATATGAATGTTGATTTTTGGCTTGAAGTTGAGCATTTTTATAGTACTCATCTTCTTATTCAATATCCAATTCGATTCATAATTTTAGATAATTCAGACTGCATAACTAGAAACAGAAAAAACAAAAAAAAAAGGACACGTATCATTCGGCCTTTTGTATTGATCATAAAAAAATCATTTAAAATTAGCATTTTAGCCTTTTCATTCTCTCTTATTTTTTCTCAAACCTCTTCTCCCTCTCCTCAATCCTCCCTTTCTATCCTCTACAAGGAAGAGAAAGAAAAGGAAGAGAAAGGAAAAGAAGGGAAGAGAAAGGGTAAAAATCTTAATTCTCCATATTTGGTTTAAATTTTCTTTTTCCTCCCAAATTCCCCCTACTTTTAGGGAGAAAGGAAAGTGAAAATTTATTATGGAGTCTTTCCTTTTAATTCCTTCCATTTCCTTTCATTTAAATATACTAGGAACAAAAACTATTTTTTAGAATTAACAATTTTAAAGAAATTAATATATGAAAAATTAATCATAGTCTCATAGATTAACAATAAAGCGACAAAATATCAATCATATTACACACCAAAAAGTAATTATAAGTATTTTTTTATCCCTTAAAAAAAATTATTATTTTTCATTACCTTAAATGACACGTTGCAGTAAAAACAAATTTCTTTTTATATTATATTATATTATATTCTATATATATATATATATATATATATATATATATATATATATATATATATATATGTATGTATATATATATATATATATGTATACGTATATATACGTATACATATATATATATATACGTATACATATATATATATATATATACGTATACATATATATATATATACATATACATATATATATTATATATATGTATATTATTTATATATATATATATATGGTAAAAAAAAAAAAAATTAATTAATTAATATGGGTGGATGGATGGAGCGGGTGATGGGTCCAAAAAATATCATCCATATCCGACCCGACCCACCACCCGATCCATCCATCACCCGCCCGTCACCCGCTTCACCGCGGGTGATCACCCATTTATTCGGGGCGGGTGGGTGGATTCACCCATGGATAATTGCCATCTTTAAGTGTAGACTCGTTCTCAAGTTCAAATCTTAACAACATGCCTCCCACGATTTCAAATTGTCTCTTCAGTGACTATTCTCATCTTGTTAAGTTTTTGGGAAAAATTATAAATTTTGGTTTGTAATTGTTCCTTTAGTTGCTAAACTAAGTATATTTGTTATAGTTTTGTGATTTGGAAACTTAATTGACTCAAATTTTGATTTTTTGATTTTTTTTTTTTTTTTTTTTTTTTTGTAAAAAAGTTAGCTTTTGATTATATCTATACTAATAACAGTTAAGTAAATTAATTATCAGTGTTCATGAACGTGAAAATCAAAGTATTGTAACTTATAGCAAAAACAAAGTTGTATAAATAGAGTATATTTTTGCACTCCCTTATGTAATATCAACTACATGTGATGCATATCAATTGAACTACAATTGCAAATAGCTCAAAGTTCGTTAATGACGAGGTAGAAGTGTTCAACTATGGACCCATTGGGGACAAGGTGATAACTAACTACCGCCAGTACAACGAGACACTGTCAAATGCAATGCGGGTGCTCATTACCGAAGCCAGTTATGGCAATTGGACGAAGCCTAATTTCGCTACCAGAGTAGTTGAGGTGATCGGTTCTCATGAGAAGATTTACATGATGGTTCAATGCACGCCTGATATATCAGCAATGAATTGCAGTAAATGCTTAGGAAAATTATATCCTCTTCTTCCAAATTGTTGTAATGGTACGCAAGGTGGACAAATTATTCACGCTAATTGCTTTATGATGTACAATAATCAAACCTTCTTTAATAGTGCGTACCATAATCATATGCCACATTATTTCTCTGTGATCTTGATCATGTTACTAAATATGTACTTTGTGTTAACTTTATATATGTGCTTTGCTCTTAAACTCATTGTATATATATTATATGTATGGCTTTTGCCTAATGATGTGAATATGTCGTTGTAATTTGTCATCATGTCATGTATGTATGACTTTCGTGCTTCAAATTTTCTGTTGTATATCTGAATAATATCATGCACTCTGTATTATCTTAGCTTGCCAAATTACCTGCCCAGCTATTTTATACATTTGACTGGTTTGTGAATAATACTATTCAAATCATATTTGTATCACATAACAACATGGTCCATATTATACTTGGTAAAGATAACTTTCAACCCTAACAGCCGAGAAGATTTCCAAGGTTATCAACAGAGTCCACAGCCACGGTATCCAATCACATAATAGGAAGAAGCGTAGCTTACAATAGTCGTCTTCTGTAAAACTTGGCAACCCAAGGAGCAAGTTGAAGGTTACCTGGATTCCTTGAATTCACAGAATAGTAATCTGACCAGTAAAATTGGCGTCTGTTTGTAAATCTTCCATCCGAATACAAGCAAAATGGTAACCAATCTTCACCCCCATTCATTCTTCTCTTCCGCTCTCTAGGATAAGCCAATGGTGCCTGCACATACCTGCATAACAGGAGAAAAAACATCAAGAATATCAACAGGGGAGGGGGAGGAAAAAAAAAAGAAATCAAAAAAGTAGAGAACAATTTTCAGCAAGCAGACAGCGGAAGGATAGTTTCACTTCTTTTGATAATGATGATGTAAGGTGTCCGAATCAACTTATATAGACTTATTTGAACTTGACTGAACCTCTCTTAAAGTTATTCGATCATATTGGAACTTATATTACAACTTATTGGAACTCATTTTAACTTAATTTTTCTCGAAGTCATAATCGGTTGAAAAAGGGACACTATCATAATATGATATTACTCGATGGCTAAGGTCCATGATAAGAAGAGGAATCATACCTGATGCCACCTAAAGTAGCATCCCAGCCAAAATGGGTGTGGCCAAACACATGACATGCAGCTTCGCTCCCTTCGGCACCATGTATAGACCTTACTCGAGCCTCAAGAAAGCTGGAACCGATTATTTTAGGAAGGTTTGGATAGAAAAGCATTCTTTTCTCAGGACATAGATCTTGCCTGTGAGAGTTTAGAACATAAGGTAATTTGCAAGCTTATAGATGGGCACTCCATCTAACAAAAATCGACCATCCAATAAGCAAATCAGAAAAGAGAATGCAACTACTTTTGCACCCCCCCCCCTGAACACAACACACAAACAAAACCATTGAAATATTAAAAAAATGTATGCCCGAAATTTTATAAATACTTGGGTGAACAGTGAAAAGAATACAGGACTTAATTTTAAAAAATCTAGCTCAAAACTAACCTAGGAACAAAATGGGAAAACGTAATTACTTTTTCACATTTTCTCTTGATTTCTTCAATTATACGGGAATGTTTCTCATTCATTGCATCAAAATACTGAGCAAGAGAATCATCCTTATCGGAGAGCTCGGAAGACCATCTCGCATGCATGAAAATCTTTACATACCTACAAAAAATGATCAAAGAGCCAATATTATGGTTGGACTTTCAATTTAAGGGCATAACTGAAACTAAATTTGTCAAATAAAATTACAATAATCATCCAAGAGAAGGAAGAGAGAAAACATAAAAGCACATGCTACTATTTAGGATTGGTTTTTTCCAAATGGAACCTTTTAAAATGCAATCTTGTGACTTGTGAGTTTGTAACCTTTTAAAACTTATACTTCATCCGTAATTGCAGCATATACTTTTTTGGAAAGTTTCATATGGGATGCAACATTTCGCTATTTGGTGTTAAAACTTTAAAAGACACACAAAAAAGGCATTTATCTCTCTTCTTTAGCTAAAAAAACATGGGTATTCAAGACCAAACTCACCCCTTGTTCCAAAAACTTTGCCAAACCCCTATCTTGCAAGTTGCAACTTGCAATAAATTGAGAACGTAGGAAGTATTTCCTAAAAGAACCTTATAAGACCATTCTACCACCGGTTTTCGGACAACAAAGTCAAAATTCGGATGTTGACTTCCACTCCCTTCCATTTCTTTACTTCCACTCCCTTCCATTTCTTTTCATCCTCTCCTCTTTCATACTAACCGTACTCCCTCAAGTCTCAACCCAAGTGAACAATGGCCACCGCAAGTCCTCCCCCCTTTTCCTTTTATCCTCTCTCTTTCCCAACTCTCCCAACCCTGCCGCAGCAACACCATCGGCCCCTCAACTCTCCTCCTTCCCCTTGAGCCTATGATAAGAGAGAAAATATGAGAGAAGGGTGGTAGGAGCCTATGTAGCACCAGTATTTCTTCTAGGTCACGTACTTTTGTACCCGTGCCCGATACGATACATATCATGTATGGGTACGCATACCCATTCCTAAAATTTCAAAATCTTGCCGTTTTCTTACCCCGTACCCGAATCCGAACCGGAACCGGTCCCGTATCCGTCTCGTGCAACCTAGCTAGGAGCGGTGGTGGTGATTGACTGGGGTGGGGGGGGTTAGTATAATATGGAGGAAAAAAAGAAAGAAAATGAAGGGAAGGTGTAAAATTATCCTTAATAAAGGAAAATTTCAGTCAATAGCAAAATCTGGACTTTTGGATAGTAAACCAGTGGTGAGGTGCTACCAAACAAGAAAAAGTGGGAACTTAAAAAAAGTTTTATTCTACAAGGTGTTATATGACAAAAAAAATGTACTATTTATCAATGCACAAAGACAACCAAAAACAGGGAAACATTTTACGGACATCACAAGAAACAAAGGTCGGTCCTACTTGAAATACTTCAGGTAGACGAAGGTATATTCAATAATAATGAACTTCAGATAAATTCGTGCAAATGAACATTCGGGATGACAGCCCAGCTCTGTAGCTGGTTGGTCTAACTAGGATAATCGGCAAGATATAACTGTCCTCATATAGGAATGCAAAAGGCTACAATGTCAACATTTAGCCTAATAAATTGACTAAAGCGGCATAATCTTACGGTAACCTACAATGTACAGTTATAAATCTAAGAATAATCACAAAGCAAAAGATTTAGAAATGGTCACTAGGTTAAGAAAAGATTTACCATCTTCAAGGAAGGAACACTTAATCCAGTTATGTCCTGCTCCGTATCAAAACTCTAAAAGCATACAGTTCTAGTGAGAGAAAAATCAACAATATTAAGAAAGTTCAATACAATCATAACAATTTGGAAGAATTTTCTTCAAAGATACACAAACCAAATTAAAAAGAAACAACATAGAAACCATAAATTTACCTCATGATACCAAGAGAAGAGGGGTATGATTCCCAAGTCGCCTATGATCGAGAGGACTTGATTCCACTCCAAGTTCACCACATGCATGAAGCAATGCATTGAGCTTGTCGGGTGAATCATCTTTGGATAAATTTTACTAGCATAAGCAATTTTCTAAACACTTAAAAACCGCACAAAGCAGTAAGCTCCACATGCAGGGGTTAAATGAAGTCGTCAACTATGTAAACCGGAGATGTCCAAGCAGCAGCCTAATGAAACATATTGACATTATGCTTTGTCGGCTTGCAATGCAAATAGTATTGATAAAGAATAGATAACTTCACCAATTGAAGCGAGGCACTCATGAGCCATGAGGTGAACGAAATAAAAAGTTGCAGTGGATATTTTGACTAAAAGATACCATGATACAATTGAAAAATAATGTTCTAAGCTCTCATGTAGGTCAAAGATTGAAATTCAAAGAACATCGTAATATCTTAGATAAGTAATGAGTAAATCAAGAATGTTTCACAAAAATATATTAGGAAAGCATAGGGCTTCGCTCCTAGTCCAAAGTATCATTAGTTTAGCGGTAAAGACAGCAATCTTCTTTTTCACATGTCATCAAAGAGATGTAATCCTTGACTTTAATTACTTCAATGGACGTGATGTCGTACACTTTCTATTTCTCCTCTAATTCAAATATCAGCATCACAGGAATCAGTACCAAAGATCAGCTATACAAATCTCTTTCCAATTTTATCCATACATTTTCTTTTGTATTTCTAGAACCTTGTTATATGGTTGGTGTGCCCACTTCTCCCTTTCTACAAGTGTACCACATTTGCATAGTTTTATTAATAATTCACTATTCAATACTATGTTAAAAGCATCCAATTCAATCTATGACGCCCTATCTATTTAATTGATCAAACATGATCAATGAAATAGATCGGGTGTTAGAGTAGTTGATATGTGAAGTATATTATCATTAAGTCCCATGTAACATATCACTAGTTATCGTGATAACTTCAACAAATATGCTTATAATAGTAAGTCATGACACATTGAATACGACATTACATGTGTGTGAGACATTATAAAACATGAAACCATGGTTATCGGTATCTTACAATCCAATATGAACTTCACGAGATTCGTGAATCAAACCATTGCCAAGGTAGTCACAATTATCGCACAAGTTTATTGGTTTTGTGAGTCTGCTTAAAGCGTACGAAATGTAGCGGATGCAAAGCAAGAACAACAGGGAAAGTACACATGTCAAAGCAAACTTGGTAATATGGTAAACAATAGGTTTTTCTGGTCCGAAAAGACACGGATAAGTTCAAGAATCAAGAGCACTAAACCACGAGTCGTAATCGCTGAAGTGAGCAAGACAACATATAGCATTCAAGACTCAAGAGTCTATCTCCAAGGCTCCAACAACATATAAATGGAGCGAAAGGAATTGAAAAATTAATGGTACCAAGCAAAGTAAACAAGAGTCTAATTCTTACAAAGTCTTCACTCTCCTTGCGACACCAAAGATCATGGTTTCCAGGCACAAAGAAAACATGCTTGAATCTACTCGTCAAAAGAGACATAGTTGAGAAGAAATTATCATATGTCTCCGCCACATCCCCAAAGAACAAGGAGGATGTCTTCCTGGTGGCTTGTGGAAGATATGCACTTTACCCATGTCATGTTCTCTCGTATAATCGGTATGCAAGTCCGAGAGCACAAAGACCCGCTTATTCTCCATATTTTTATGCACTTGAAGCATATATCCTAGAACTTCTAGTACCAACCCTTTTAATTACGTTTTCCGGATCTTCTCCGGGTTAGCTGTCTTGATATACTTGTCGACCACCGACTAGAATTCGCTATACTTTGCAAAGACAATGAAAACCCTCCTACCATTAAGCCACTCTAACAGTCGGCTTTACCCGGACTCGAGCTCCCGGGGACAATAATTGAAAAGAGAAAAAACTTAAAATTTAGGCATCGTGCTTGTTTTCTGCACAAGGACCAGGACTCCAACACTATCCAATGAAAAGCAGGGTGTTTCAAAATTAAAACAGCAAATGCTCGGTACTAACTTACAAGGAGCATAATCGAAGTAAAAACTGGGAGACCAAAGAACACACCAAGCATGTCTTAACTTACAACTAAGCATTAGACTAATAGGAAGGTGCAACTCCAATGATGCATTTTTGCTGGCTTAAAATCCTCCAAGATAGAGGAATCTGCTTGACCATCGGTGTTCGTAATTGTACCCAACTAACTAACCAAAACAACCTACTTGATTAACATGTGTGGGGCCCATTTTACCTACATGTATAATGTATTCCTCACCATTGGCGAAGATTGTAGCTGGAAATTAGTGTAGCTGAAAATGTTCAATGTGGCAAGTAAACCTACAAACAATCTTTGGCCCAACCACCAGAGATGTTTTAGTTACACAAAAGCACAATCACTTAGAAACAATAACTCAAAAATAAAAAGCAAATTCAATTCTTGACCAAATCCCCAATGTATACCAGAATGATGTGAACGACTAAACCCCGAACTGTATCTTTTTTATACATATTTAGGGCGATAGTAAGAACTAAGAAAAAAATAAGGAATTTTTTCCTTGAATAATGCTAAAATGAGTATTAATTCCTGAAATGTGCCCAAGTTCAAATTAATTCCATGGATACCGTCCACGTAGGACGGCACGCCGAAATTTGTTTTTTCAGAAGAAACCGCTACTCCGAGTGAGGTTTAACTTCAAGTTATGTGAAAACAATATGGGGTAAAACCGCTACTTGAAGTAGCGGTTTATAGGCAAAACCGCTACTTGAAGTAGCGGTTTACTATGCAACCAAAAAAAAAAAAAAAAAAAAAGTATAAATCTTTTTTTTTTTTTTTATAACTTGTCTCGGGAACATCATATAACCGCTATTTGAAGTAGCGGTCAACTTCATTAACCGTTACTTGAGTAGCGGTTTTGTTAAAAAAACAAAATTCTCGCGTGCCGTCCCTACGTGGACGGTACCCGTGGAATTAATTAAAATTTCGGCACATTTCAGGAATTAATACCCATTTTAGCATTATTGAAGGAAAAAATTCAAAAAATAAGTGGTGAATATCAAAGCACCAGAATAATCTGTCTTAAATTGGGTAAATATGAATATATGATGTATGACAGCCCAGGTAATTGGGTAAATATCATGATACTTAACAAATGCAATCACTTTACTCTACACCTGAACTTCAAATATGAAACCCTGTATTAGCAAATGGAGGGTTCGATTCAAATTGCTCTTATGGGTATTATTAAAGAAGAATTAAGCATCAGAAAATGCAGCAAATTGAGTAATTAATTAACCCAGATAAGAGTAAAATAATCAGGTATAGCAAATTGACCTTGAAAAAAATAGCATGGATATGTAATATGTTTGTGTTAAATTTAATGCAAGAGATTAGACAAAACGTACGAAATTAAACAGCGATTTCCGGCGGTGCTAACTTCTATGTCGTGAGCGAAGGTGCCCCTTGTTGCCTACGCTTAGTGATTGAATCATTGAATGAAATGGTCCCTTAAAACATAACAAAACGAGTAAAAACCAAACTACGGGACCTATTTAGCAATCCGTAGATTGTGCACACATCCGTATGGTGAGGAAGGTGCACACGATGAACCTTAAGCACTAGGTTATGAGCATAAAGACATATACCAATGAACACATGTACATGGCTAACAAGTCAAATGAACATATGTACATCTTGTTAGTATATGTTCATTGGTATTGGTCTTTATGTTCATAACCTAATGCTTGATGTTCATCGTGCGCACCTTCCTCACCATACGGACGTGTGCACCTACTAATTCTCAGGGGATATTTGAACGGATTGAGTTGAGTTCCTTAAAACATAACAAACTGTAATTAATAAAACGAAAGGCAAGCAATACACACAAAAGAAAAGAGAAATTAACTCAACTTATTCCTTGTTTTATGCTAAAAGTACAATTCTGAATTACTACTAAATACTAACTAACCATAATTATAAAGGAGTATATATATCTGTATCAAAAAAAATAAAGGAGTATATATATATATATATAGTTTATCTAAAGCTATTAGTTTTTGTAAGAAAAAAGGTCCTATATGGAAAAACTCATTGACATAAACAATTAACAAGTAATCTCCACTGCAAGTCTCCTGACTTTATCTTCACAATTCAAAGCCGCACCAAATGTGTTCTCAGAAATATCCACAGGATAAGTCTCTTGACCAACACAAGCCTACAAAAAAGTCATAAAATCAAAGTAATTAATAAAAACTCGAGTTTGTCTTGTAAGAGACCGCCTATTTTTAAATTAAAATTAGGCAATAGTAAGCTCAATATTAAAAAGAGAATTAGCCTAATAGTGACTAGGTTAATTTCTTTGGGTAACTAGTTTAATTCATTTAGTGACTTGGTCTACTTTTATATTAAAATTAGACCGTCTCTTTTAATAATTTTTGTAAAAACTCAGATTAACAAATCATTCAATTGATAAATAAACACAAAAATATAATACCTTTATAAGGATGTGTTGAGCATCAATGTCACACGATCCTTTCTCAAAAGAGCCACAACCACCTTGAGGATTACCAAAACTGGCAAATTTGATAGCAGAAATTGAGCTTCCTTTACACGACAACTCTAATGTACTTCCTTCATAACCATTTGCACAAGCTCCTTCTACTCCAATTGTCTTAAATTTTACTTGAGTTGGGTTTCCCCCAAATTCCTCAAACAGAACAAGAGTATTCACATTGTCCCTTAAAAAAGATCGCGGTACATGATACTCAGTTTGTATAGCCTTCCCACAATTGGTAACACACTTGGTATTATCATATTCACCACGGTAGCCACATGGATCAAGGTTGCACCCATCTTCATCAGCTACGTAGCTCGGCCAATACCTTCCGATGCTCATCCCGTTCACCCAAGCTTCTCCTTTGCCCATGCTACTAAGATCTACAATAACCGGGTTTGTTCCCAATGGGAGCTTGAATGTAGTCTATTAAAACACCAGATTCATCAGAACTTATTAATGTTAAATGGACAACATGTAGTGAAATTAAGTTATTTAGTTGCATATATGGATTAATAATTGTTACCTTATACCATGTCATCTGAGTATCTACTGGCATATCCATCTCAGTTTTCCACCTTTTGACAGAGGATGATGTTTCACTATAGAGCATATCATGATCAAGACCTTGCAACCCAGTTTTGTATGCCCATACGTGAGAAGATAGATCCTTTATAACAATCTCGTCGCCTCGTTTTCCGACTAACTCTACCGGACCAACTATTCCGACTGGAGTCATATCATAATAAGGACCATAGTTCTACAAGCAAATCATTTTTATCAATTGGTAAACTGAGAAATTTAATGTATTAAAGATGGTTAAAAACAATTATAACCATTAAAAAGATAGTATAGTACCTTAAGTCCAACTGTGGCACTAAGGAGCGAAATTATGTTCTTTCCTTTCTTCAAATTAACCTTCCCTTCAAAAATGTAGGTAAAAGAATCTTCTTTGGCATATTCATATCCTATAGACTAAAATGACATATAAGTAATTGCATATACTAATATAAGTACTAAATATAACGAACGTAAAAAGATATTAAAAGAAAATTTACCAAGCTCTTCGCCATTGACATAAACATGAAGAACATGAGCACTAGAATTGACACGAAGCCTCATGTCATCGCTCCAAATGATATCATTCTTGTCAAGGTGGAGACTAATTAATTAGGAGGAAAATTATATTAGTTTCACTCAAGTTATAAATAGTAGAAGAATTCATAATATATAATTAAGGCAGATTAAGTAAGTATTATAGAATAAGATAGATAAATTACCTAGTCATGTACCACAAGTAGTCACTAGTATCATTAGTAGCAGCTTTCTGTTCAAGAAGAACATCCCCTGCAAATTGGTCTTTACCTTCTTTGACATACTTTGAGATCGATTCTCGTCTCTAATTCCAGGTCAGGGCACTTGGTTCTTGTTCAGCTTCATTGTGTTTCTTTTCTATCATGTTCGTTTGTGTATTCACCTATAATTTGTGGATATATCAAGTAAATGATGATAGTCCAATATTGAAACTTTTTTAGGTAAGACAAATATGTAAACTTCCTACAAATGAGTAGTTTATTAATAGCAACAAAAAAAAGTCTTACCTTAGCAGTATTATAATTTATATGCTTCATTTTTGCAATCTGGGAGGATACTAACGGACCAAGCAAGGATAGTAAAGGTACGATGATTCCATACTATTGTTGCATCGTTCATTGAATTTGCATTGCTAAGGAAACAACTTGATGTTTTGTTGTTCATAAATGTTGTAACCTTAAACATAGACAATAATCTTATCAAATTTCGAGTAAAGGATTAGTTAAATTGAAACAGTAGTTTATATTCTCTATAAAACTTTTACCGTAACAGAATTGCCCATATCAGTTGTATTCACATCTCCATAAGTAAGAAGTTTCTCCATTGAGTGTAACACAGAGTGAAGTTGCTTGAGATGTCCATATTTAGGTTGATTCAGATTTCCTATTCATATAGAATAAATGAGCACATAAATTAGCTAATTCTGTAATTAATTCATTACAATTGAGTTGATACGTCAATAATTCAGCACATGAATTCATACCATATTCATCAAGGGGTGCATCATAATCATAACTTGTAGTGATATATGGACCGCCAGATGTTCTTCCGAAGTTTGTTCCTCCATGATACTGAAAATATGATATCATAAGTTGTTATATATTTATAAAACCTCCAAACTTTTTTCACATATAATCTCTGTTTTTTTATATACCATGTAATAATTCTGTATAGTGCCTCCAGTTTGGAAGAATCGTGCAACAGCATAAGCAACATCTTCAGCAGTCCTATGTGGAACCTTACCACCCCAATTTTTGAACCTGTAATTTTGCATTCATAAGATAATAATGTTTTCTAAGTTATATTGAGTATAATTAGCCAAATTAAATTATCGTCAACTAACCAGTCAGTCCAATTTTCATTCCATATCTTAGGACTATTGGGATTGTTTGCCGTGAAATCATGACAATACCAACCATTGCATGTATTGATCTGAAAATAGAAACAAAATAATTAGCTTATTTATATACATTAAATCCGAATTAATGAACAGAAAGCAAAAAAAATTGTTAAAAAGTCATACCATTGATTGAGGTGCATCACTCCCTTGGCACATAATCCATGGTACTCCAATGTCTTGTGATACAGCCATGTTTGCACACCAATCACGGTAGGCTTTCCCAGCATCTCCATAAGAGGATATAACATTGCCATATTCATTCTCGATCTATATTTATCGATACACAAAGGGAGAAAGAAAGTATAATCAATCAAAAAAATGTAAATACAATTAACAACAGGTTTATATAAGCTTGTCAAATATATTGTTATCAAATCCTAGAATAAATCTTAACAATTTCACGCAATTAATAATTACCCATGTTCTTCTTTGAAAAAAAAATAATTACCCATGTTCATAGTAATAAAAGCAACTAGGTACATAACTAACTTCCTACCCTTAAGTCAACGATTATAATAAAAGGACACTATATGTAAGTTTCTACCTATTCATTGAAGTACATAATCTGACAAGTTTATATCACAACCAAATATATACTTCCTCCGTAACAAAATAGATGGTACACGTTTTAAATATGGTTGTAACAAAATAGATGTTACACTTCCTTTTTAAGCAACAATCTCTCTCTATCTCTCTCCTATCACATGGGTCTCCTTTTTCCTTTCTCTCTATCTCTCTTCTTTTCAAAAAATTGCCTAGAAAAATATGTTTTGAAAAATGTAACATCTATTTTATTACGGAGGAAGTATTTTGCACATACTAGCATAAAAGCAATTATTCAATTCAGGAACTTGTAAGTATACTTAGTAATTGTAGTAGCTTGCATGCAAGGTAAGTAGGGTAGGTAAGGAAAAAAATACCATACCATGGCGTTATACACGCTATACCTTAGCTTGTTCTTACTTCTTTTCAACCATGTTTGTTTTTCATTGTATCTAATATAAAACCTTGACAGTTAATATTTATAATGATGTATTACCATTAAAAAAAACAAACTAGGAATGATATATAGATGTAACGACACAATGAAGTTATAACTTCACCCCACATTGGAGTTCGTCGATGGTGCGCATGAGTGTATGTAGAGAATGGTGCGCATCATCCAAAACACAGCACAAAACACATAAAACGCGGGTTCATTAAACCAAAAAGTCACAGAAAGAACATATGTTCATCTCCAATGAACACCGACGGAAAGAACATATGTTCATCTCCAATGAACACCGACGGAAAGAACATATGTTCATCTCCAATGAACACCGAAAAACATAAAACCCATTTTTTGAATTCATTTCTTTCATTTTCCCACACAAATTTTCAGATACTTTCTCTCTCTTCTCCCCAAATCCTCCAACATCTCTCTAACTTCTCTCTAAACTCTCCCATCAAACTCTTCAAATTCTTCATTTTTTTGCACAATTTTTGTACATGAAGATGAACACAACAAGATGCAAAGCGAAATCGACAACATAAGGTATTAGATCTATGCATTTAATAAGAAAATAGAACATTTTTTTTTACATTTTGCACTTTCATTTCTTATTTTTTTCCCTCTTTTCTAGTGAAAATCTTGATAGTGGTTTGTGAAAAAAATGAAAACAGCCTTGCAATTAATATCCGAATGAACAAAGGAGAGAGCCCAATGAACAAAGGAGATGAACGAGTTCAACATCTAGAAAAAAAACCAGGTAATGTTCATTGTACTGTAAATATATGTTCGTTGTATAATTACAATGTATTCATTGAATTCGTGTTGGTCATATGTTTATTATATTTAGCCATATGTTTATTATATTTAGCCATATGTTTATTATGTGTTTGTTCAGATTTTAGATACAGTTGTTTATATGTTCATTGTGTGTTTGACACATATTAATGCAAGAATTATGGCATATGTTCATTGTCATGCTAGCATATGTTCACTGGAACACATGTTGGTCAGATGTTTATTGCATTTTAGTCATATGTTCATTGTGTGTTTAATTTGTTGTATGATTATGTGATGTTTATTGTACTATTTACAAATATATATGTTCGTTGTATAATTACAATGTATTCATTGAATTCGTGTTGGTCATATGTTTATTATATTTAGCCATATGTTTATTATGTGTTTGTTCAGATTTTAGATACAGTTGTTTATATGTTCATTGTGTGTTTGACACATATTAATGCAAGAATTATGGCATATGTTCATTGTCATGCTAGCATATGTTCACTGGAACACATGTTGGTCAGATGTTTATTGCATTTTAGTCATATGTTCATTGTGTGTTTAATTTGTTGTATGATTATGTGATGTTTATTGTACTATTTACAAATATAAGGTGCACATATTTAGGCTGATGTTCATTGTATTACTAGGATGTTCATTTTAGTCACATCTCGTTATATTTGGTCATATATTTATTGTGTGTGGGAGCATGTTCATTGTATTATTAGAATGTGTAAATTGTATGTTTGAAAGCTTATGTTCATTGTATTATAAACTTGAATAATTTTGTTTGGCAATTTTGAATTTTGTAAAATTCGAAAACATACCGAATTTTAAAATTAGTTGAAAATGTTCAATCTAAAATTGCAATTGTTCATTCAACAGAAAAAATGTGTTTATTACACTAAATTTTTTACAAATGTTCATTCCAAAATTCCAAATGTTCAATCAAAAATAGTGTGTGTTCATTATCCAATTTATTACTAACATGTTCATTTTAGTCACATGTTCGTTATATTTGGTCATATATTTATTGAGTGTGGGAGCATGTTCATTGTATTATTACAATGTGTTAATTGTATGTTTGAAAGCTTATGTTCATTGTATTATAAACTTGAATAATTTTGTTTTAACTACTGCTCTTTCCTTTCTTGTATCAGTGCAATTCGACTAGTTCAGATATATTATGGTGTCGAGATCTCACAAATCAAATCAATCGGAAATGAAAGGAAGCTCAGAAGCAAGAACTTCTTCTTAATGAACTCAATAGTGTCTAATTAGCAATACATGTTCTTTTGTAAGACGTTGGTGTTCATATGAGATATATTGTATTATTTTGGTTATATTTCTACATTTGGGTACATATTACATTTTGAATTAATCATCTTTTGTAACTACTTATTTTTTTAATAATATATAACTATTCAGTTGGGTTATTCATTATAGACAGTATGTTGTTCATTATAATATCATATTTGTACATTAGAAAGAATAATAATGACAACATAAATATTTATCACAATGAACATATAAGTAATTTAAAAGAACATTTAAAGAACTTGGATGAACAAACTAACATTTGAATTAACAATATGTTAATGAAGTGAGAAATGAACAATAGTAAATTTGAAAAATATTTTGAAATTTGAATTTTGAAAATCAGCGGCAATTTTGAATTTTTAAAATTCGAAAACATACTGAATTTTGAAATTAGGCGAAAATGTTCAATCCAAAATTGCAATTGTTCATTCAACAAAAAGAATGTGTTTATCACACTAATTTTTTTATAAATGTTCATTCCAAAATTCCAAATGTTCAATAAAAAATAGCGTGTGTTCATTATACTACAATGTCCATTGGAATAAATCAGATGTTTATTGGTTTACAACACACATGGGGTGAAAAAGTTGAGGAAAGAGAAATTGAGGTGGGTCCCACAAATGTTCATTCCAAAATTGCAAATGTTCAATGAAAATTAGCGTGTGTTCATTATACTACAATGTCCATTGGAATAATCTTGATGTTTATTGATTTACAACACACATGGGGTGGAAAATTTGAGGAAAGAGAAATTGAGGTGGGTCCTACAAATGTTCATTGGAAAACTGCTGATGTTCATTGGGACCATGCGCACCTAGAGGAAGATACTCCCGTGTGCACCTTCGAATTTTCGCCCCACATTGCATAAAAATCACTTGTTATAACTTTATAAGTCATAGTGAAGTTGATTATTTGGGGTCATTAAGCCCATATTACGGGATTAGTGCTAAGGGAAACAAAACTGAGCAAGGATAATTGGGCCACCTTGAGAGGCAAAAAGATTCTCATCTTTCACCTTATTAACTATCAATGTTGTGAAATTTTGCATCTCATTCTGTACAATTAAGGCATAACTTAGCTAAAAAGTTTTTTTTGGTAACATTATTATACTTTAAAAACATAATTAGATGTGTCATAGATGTCATTACCATAAAAACTTTATTAGCAGTTCGGAGCTCAATGCCTGGCATGTTGTGCAATCACACAGGAAATCCACTGTTCAAAATCAGAATAATATAGCATACATTAGAGTCATGGTGTGAGTTTCGAGTTATTAGAGAGAATCTTTATCCATTATATGCATTCCAAACATGAAATTTAGAAAGAAAATATACCCATAATTCCATTCAGCACAGGCGTATGGACCAATACGAAGAATAACATTGAGTCCAGCATCTTGAACGGTCTTTAAAAACCTTATAAGGTCATTTTTACCAGTAAAATCGTACTGCCTACGGACAGGTTCGTGGGCATTCCAAAACACGTAAGTTTCGATTGCATCGAGCCCTCCTTCTTTCGATTTTTTTATCAAATCCGGCCACATCTATAAAAGAAATATAATTTAAAATCATATAACAAGTATCATACTTTACCCACACGTAGCTTAACTAAGAACAAAATAATTCGAGCATTACCGCACACTCCTAACATACATAACACAACTCCATGAATCACAAAGTCTGGAACTACTAATTAAGATTACAGGTTTACTTAACAACAGCCAACAATGACACATGAGCAGCAGCGTGAGTTAAGAGGCCAAAAATAGCTCTCACGAGTCATGAAGCAACCCTGAACCCACAAACACCCAACAGTGGCGTTGGTGCAGGAAGACAGCAGCTATACAACAACTCCCAACCTCGATCAAACCATAATCATTCATAACTTTACACCCATATAACAACATACTATATATTACTTCAAAGATTCATGCTTTAACATAATGTAATAATAAACAAGCTAAAAGAGAACATGAAAGTTTGCGTATAGTAATTTTTGCTATCAACCTAGCTAAACAAAATACTCATGGGCCATGGCTCTAAACAAACATAACAAACCAAGATAGAAAACAATATCACAAGAATCCACTAATCATATAATTCATGAAACTCATGGAAAAAGACCTATAACATATAGCATATGATTCAAAATCATATAGCAAAAAGAATATGCTGAAAATTTATTTGTCACAAAATAATGTATACAACAAGTTTAGTCAATCAAGATTTGAAGTTAATTTGAAAAAAGAGGGCTTGATTAACACACCTCAGGAGTACTGCGAGGATAATGGATGGAACCAGAAAATATGATCTTACGCTCTCCATTGATGAGAAGCGCACGTCCATCATGAGAAACAACAGTTGATAACGTTGAATGTGAAAAACTTAATATAGTGATTATGGTTAAGAGAACAGAAATCATATGGTTATTCATCTTTACTGAGAAGCAGACTCGACAATATTGGAAGTTTGAGGAATTTTTTCCGTTATGATGAATTGATGATTGATGGAGGTACGAGCCACTATCTATACAAATATATTAAAAGGCGTGGGTGACAATGTATACACGCCACGTGACACTTCTGTTACTTAATTAGAATTGTCCAATGTGTACATAAGTCATGTTAGTTAACAAAAGTAAAATTAGCTTGCAACAAGATTTGAACCCGTGACCTCTTGCTATTATACCTGACACAATTACCATCTCAACCAACTTTTAATCATGCTTTAAGTGTTCACATTATTAAATTTGTACCTTTTAAATGTTGAGTTTTCCTTAATATATTTTAATGGAAATGGAAAAAAATGCATATCAAATTTGAAAAACAATACCAACCTGGGGCAACGTCCGGGTCCAAATACTAGTTTATAACTAATTGTAAGGTTTCGTAAGATTATGTGGATTTACCTTATCCAAAACTAAGTACTAAAAGGATAAATTTTACCGGATAGTTTTTTTTTTCCAAGTTATCCTAAAGTATTTTGCTGTCTTTAATGTATCTTATGTTTTTACACAAAGTCTTATAAAAGACCGTCTCACATTAGTGTTAACATGAGACCAATGATGTCATGCTGACATCACGCGGGAGCATCATACCAACAGTGGTATTAGTTAAGCGCTTGAACCTATTAGTTATGATAACCTTAAATTGCTTCTGGATGAATTAGTTAAGCGCTGAAGCATATTAGTTAAGCGTTGCATTATATTAGTTAAGCGCTTTGACCTATTAGTTATGCTAGTAAAACCATCTTATTTCCCCCTCAATTTATATTTTCTCTCTCCTCTGCCAACTCTACTTTCTATCTCCTATGTGTTATGTCCCTCTCTTCTACCAACTCGTGTTTCTCTTTCCTCTACCCCTTTCTCTCTCCTCTACACTGCCATTTCCCTCTCCTCCACCCAGCTTCCATTTCCCTCTCCTCCACCCAGCTTCCATTTCTTTCTGAAGCTACATCTATTTCTTTTTCTTTCTTTTCTTTTTTGAACATATGAAACTTTCAACTATAGAACGTCCTTTTCCGCGACTTCTTCAATCTTGATGATGAGATTTTCTCAAAGCTCTTTGTTTCCCTCCAATGGGTCTATACTCTAATAAATCTCTTATTATGAGTTACAACTTTTAGGTAGAAAGTTACATTTTTTTTCAGGTCAATAGTTATGGTTTTCTGGTGATTAGTTATCGTTTCTAGGTAAATAGTTAAGCAACTGGGTAAATAGTTATATTTGTAAGGTTAATAGTTATGGTTTTTAGTTATTAGTAATTGTTTATTTATAGGTTATTAGTTATAGCTTTCATGTTATTAGTTATAGTTATGATTCCGGATAAATTGTTATATTTGTAAGGTTAATAGTTATGGTTTTTAGTTATTAGTAATTGTTTACAAGTTATTAGTTTTAGTTTTTATATTATTAGTTATATTTATGGTTCTGGACAAATGGCAATATTTGTAAGGTTAATAGTTATGGTTTTT
Organism: Beta corolliflora; assembly: GCA_947648045.1. NCBI lineage: Eukaryota > Viridiplantae > Streptophyta > Magnoliopsida > Caryophyllales > Amaranthaceae > Beta > Beta corolliflora. The sequence goes on from CANSZD010003989.1 coordinate 94,821, forward strand.
AGTTATTAGTAAAATGCATTATAATCTGGATTTTATGATATAACTAATATACTTCACCGCTTAACTAATATAATTCAACGCTTAACTAATATACTTTGCCGCTTAACTAATTCATCCAGAAGCAATTTAAGGTTAGCATAACTAATATGTCCAACCGCTTAACTAATTCCGCTGCTGGTTTGATGCACACGCGTATGTCAGCATGACAATATTGGTCTCGCGTTAACACTAACGTGAGACCGTCTCTTCAAAAACGGACTCATGTTTTTAAGTACAAATTCGATGAAGCTTTTTATTGTTTTTTATTTCTATGTTTACTAGTTTTGAAGCCCGTGCGTTGCACAGGTTGTTGTTTTTTTTTTTAACATTGTTGATTTTTTGTTGCTGTGAAATGAGATTTTTCAACTTGTTCCTTCGGTTCCCCCTTAGGGGGTCAAGGGGGGAAGCAAAGGGGGGTCATAGGAGGGATTTGATCCCCTTTGCTCGCCCATTGTATTTATATACTTCCTCCATTCTTTTTCTATTGCAACAATTACTACTTTGGGAAGTTTCATCTATTGGAACCATTCCACTTTTGGTTAAAAAAACAAGGGATATTATCTCAGATAACCCTGACATATAGGCTTTTTTCCCAAATAACCCTGACATATTTTTTTTTCCCAGATAACCCTAAACTTGTATTTTGTCATTAAACCTAACGGGATATCTAACGGTGTTAACTTTTTAATTAAACCCAGATTATCTCTCTTGTTCTTCATCTTCTTCCCTCTCTTGTTCTTCATCTCCAAACTACCATCACCACCATCACCAAAATCAGCCCCAATTCGAACACAAAATGCCCTAAATCGAACCATCACCAAAATCAGCCCCAAAATCACTGTTTTTCTTTTACGGAATTGTGTAGAAAAACTGGGCAAATTCGACCAAAAATCTAGGCATATTCGACCCAAAAATCTGGGCAATAAACTTTGATGTTGGAGATTTCAGATCTGAAACCTTGCCATACTCAACCATTGTAGGGTAGATTGCTCGAATTATGCACAAAGAAGATTTCGGGGTTGGGCTCTTTAATATTTCGCTAATTTTCTCTCTTCTCTCATAGCTAACATCAAAAACCTCAGATCCCCCATTAAAAATTGATTCACAAAGGAAGAATCGAAACCTCAGTAAACTTTGCTATCCTACATGACCTACTCTTAGTTAGAGCTACTGCTACATGACATCATTTCTTTCAGATGGATACTTCTCGGTGGCCACAGCAAAGTCTGCATATTTGCTCCACCCTCTTCACAGTACTTTGAAGCCTCACTGAGACTGAATTCTAAAAAACCTCCATAATCCTAATTGACTTTTTTGGTCATGATCCCCGATGCTTTTTCTCTCTCCTCTTGCGGCGAAAATGGCGGCGTCGAAACGCCAGTTGAAGGCGATGCTTCGCAAAAACTCTCTCCTCTTTTTTCTGTTGATTGAATTTCAGTGGAAATTCGTTGTTATCTGATTTTTGTTTAATTTTTTTTGTTGTTCTGTTTTTGGTGGTACAGTTGATTGTTTTTGTTTTTGAGTGTATGAGAAGTTTGATCATCTTCATAGCAGGGGAATGAATGAAGTTATATCCATTGCTCTAATTTAGTTTTCATGGTAACCATTGATGAATGCTTGAGAAGAGATGAAGAACAAGAGAGAGAAAGAGATGAGTTTGGTTTTTTTTTTTAAATGCAATAAATATTTTTGTTTGAAAATAGTTAACGTCGTTAACAATTCCGTCAGGTTTAATGACAAAAATCAAGTTCAGGGTTATCGGAGACAGGGCTGCCAAAGTCGAGGTTATATTGGAAAAAGGCCTATAAGTCAGGGTTATCTGAGATAATATCCCAAAAAACAACTATAGTTGACAACATTGTCTTTACTTTATGTTAATAAAACCATTATTAATTATTCAAATTGTCTCATAAAGTTGCGTTACTTTATTATGGATTTACTTATCCCCTACTCTTGTTAACCCCTCCATGCTAAACTACACATTTTTTTTTCTTCTTAAAAACCATGCCCAAACTCATTGTTGCAGTAGAAAAAGACAGAGAAAGTATTTGTCATTATACTTTAATTTCTAGATTTGTTATGCCATATATATATTTTATATTTTTAATATTCAATTGAATATTGTAGCCAAGTCTATCATTAAATAGTATCCCAATAATTTGTATAACTAACAATATATAACACAGTTTTAACATGGAAAATATCCAAACTAACTTTGAGAAAGTAGAGGGTAATAATTTAATAGATGCATGACATAAAGAATAGAGAAAAAATATGAGTGACAGCCACAACTTCAACTTTTAATATAGCACATAAACACTAACGCATATAGAATAGAAGATGAGAAAGCCAAAAAGAATATCATAATGATGGTATCATGAATGAAATACATTAAATATAAAGCTAACCTCTATTAATAATTAAAAATACTATTTAAGAGAAAAAAACCTCTTCATCAATCATTACCATATCAACACTGATCAAACTTTCCCCTTTTTTATGATCAGCGACATCAAATAGTCTAGAAACTCGAACCTTGATTTTCCAATTAGTTTTATTAGAATTAAGTTTATTGAGAAAAGAATAAGATCTGACATATAGATATGTGAAAAATAAAAACATAAATAATTAAGTATACAACAAATATTCTAGGAATAAAATAATTAGTCAATTGCAAAAGACCTCTGCAATGTCGTTGACAAACTTTCATTTGATTCTTCATGTAATGTCATCATGATATATGCTATAGGTTCAAGACTATATGTATGTTTTTTTATCATTATATAACTCAATTTTTAAAAGTATGATTTTAAAAGACATAATTGCTATTGTTACATATAATACGCCATTTTTATATGTATTTAAAATAAAGACTAAATAATACGTTATTATAATAAGCTATTTTTATAGTTATTTTTATATGTATTTGAAATAAAGAATAAATAATACGTTATTGTTCATCTAAATAAATATATTTTCATAAGTTGTAAAACTATATTGTATATGGAACTTATTTAGAAACATATTTCGAGCACTCTCCGATGGTAAAAAAATTATAATATTGCGAATTATGTAGCTAAAGTTATATTCAATTTACATAATTGAATAATTTAGGTTATTTATTTAAAATCAGAGTGTAATATTCACTTATTAAAAACATCTTATATATTTTTATCTATGTAAGCACTATTTTTAAAAAGATTTAAAAGTATGACATGTCATGCTTAAGTGGAGCTCTCTATAATATTCTAAGGTTATTTTTTAAAATCATATCTAATTTTTTCATCATCCAAAACTCTAATATATATATGTAACTTTATCGCTATAGATTTTAGTTTTTGTTGTAACAACAAAGTTTTCTTAATAAATTTTGTTGCAATACTAAATTGCTTTGGTTCAGTTGAGTAAGGCTGGTGTTTGGATCCTCTAGAGTTCTAAAACAACTCTACAATGTAGAGTTTGAGCAATATCAATTATTGAATAAAAAATCAATGGCTCATATATTATATTTTCAAAACTCCCTCTATTTTTTCTCATCAAAATACACCCCCTTATCCCCCCCTTCCACCAATAGGAGGCCTTGATTTTAAAATGTATGGTTCATTTACAACTCTACCTTGTAGAATTTTATTAAAACTCTAGAGGATCTGGACTCGTAAGACTGAGGTTTTGAAAGATAATATGTTTAATCATGTAAATTGGACCTATGATAAAATGATATAGTCACATATAGTACACTATAGTTATAGCTATTATTATATTTATCTAAAAGAAAGACTAATCTTTTATGTATCTAAATCTACTTAGAACTCTATTTTTTAAAATATTTAAAATAAAAATTAATGACATGACAATCCTATGCGGCGCTTACTATTTCATAAGTTGTAGAACTATATTGTAAATGGATCTTATTTCAGAGCATAATTTGAGCACTATTCAATGAAACAAAAATTATAATATTCGAAATTACGTAGTAAAAGTTATACACAATTTACATAATATAATAATTTAGGTTGTTCATTCAAAACCAAACTCTAATTTTAGCTTATCTAGAACTCCTTATATGTATTTAAATATATGTAGAACTCTATTTTTGTAAAAAATAAAAATAAAATTTAATGACATGGCAATCCTACATGGTGCGTTCTATGGCCTTGAAATCTTGAGGAGCTCCCTATGCTCTCGAAAAGTTTTTCCTCTAGCTTTTGTACTCTGCTTTATATATTAGTTATATGATATTGATGATTTGTTTGAGGTGAAAACCGAGAAGGGTAAGGATCCCTTTAGAGTATTTGTCTCATATTAAAATTTTAATATCAAAAGCTATTCTTTTATGAAGTAAAGACATATTTTTATAAATGTATTTATGTCCATACTGTTGTTGATATAATTATAAGAAGAATTAATCCGATTAATTCTAACTTTTTGTTTGAGATGTGTATGTACTGTTTGAGTCTCATAATCAAAGACTAACAAAATTTTGGAGATCACCGAAGGATATTGGCAATCTATACTATTATACTAAAAGGCGTTCCTAAGAAAGTTTGTGTGCCACGTGGCACTTTCCTCTAGTAGTTATGAGGTATCGAACACGTGACCTTGGAAATGAAGAGTGAAAGCTTAACCATTAATCCAACATAACACCATTGTTTAGTATTCCAAAATAAAATATCATAAGGTCTTATAATTATATCTCATTAAAGAGATTTGCACAAGTAGTTAGATACCTAACCTTTTTATGATAACAACAAGAGACTATTATAGACATAAACTCTTACTTCAATTCATTGTAGAAAGTTAAGTTATTGCTTTCATCCCCAAACTTTTAAGGGTTTATTTTTCAAAAATCATGCAATTATTTATCACGTCATTACGTCAATTTTTCCTCACTTAACAAAAAGTTACGAAAAGTAACAACCCGAGGCATCGCCCAGTACACTTACTAGTTTAGGGATAAAACTTGGTTGACCCAATGGTCCCAATGTGTAAATTACGCACTACTCACAGAATTTATTATAGAGTGGAATCCAACTCAACATAAACAATTATATTATGACGATCTATTAGAAGTGGGTAATCTACTCAATGGGTAGATATAGTTATGTCCATTAGGGGTGAGCAAGACATAAATTTCGGGCAAAGGTTTAAGAACCAGAATAAGAACTACCAGAAAAACAAAACTGAAACCCTCATTTAATTCGATTTCTAAAATTTAGGGACCAAAACCAACAGATAATCAGTTATTCTGATATTTTTTTTAATTTTTTTTTTTTTTTTTGTTCAGGAAAGATAATTGGTCCGAAGACCAACCCCTGCTAGGCTACTAGCTGCGCAGGCACAGACACTTCATTGGTGGGTAGTGGGGATTTATACCCACAAGCAAACATTTAAACAAACTCCCCAAATTGGGGAGTGATGAGAGTCGAACACCCGACCTCGCGGTTGGGAGGTGGGAGCACCAACCATTGGGCTCCCACGAGGACCTCTGATATTTTTTTTAATGACATAACACAAACTATATTTGCCAATTTAAGTCATAAGAATTAAGACAAGTACAACAAGAGCATTTTTTACTAGGCGAAAAAAATAATTAGCAAAATGTTTTTCTAAAAAAAAAAACAATCATGTAAAATTCAATGTTGGACCCATTTAACCAAGAATCCGGTTGGTTTCAGTTCCAAAAAGTTGAAAACTGATACTGTTATCAACCAATTCCCATTTATACGGTAAACCATAATTGTATAGTCGGTTCCAGATCCAAAATTAGTGGTTCCTTGCTGGTTTCGAGTACTCAACTATTTTGTGCACCCCTAATACTAATAGGTTTTTTTCCTTTGGCCCTACAAATATTGCTCTAGTTTCCTTTTTAGTCACAAAAAATTGTCCAATTTCCTATTTCGGTGACATAATCCGAAGAATTTCTCTCTTTTATTTCTGCTACCCCCACCCACTTGAAAATAACACTAGTAGAAAAATATTATTTTGCGTCTCTTGATTTGTGTCGAACAACTAAAAAACCGACGCAAATAGGGGCCTCCCAACCGACGCAAATCATCATTTTTCTACTAGTATAAAACAATCTACTAATCACAACTCTTTATAAAGTAAGAAAATAAAAATGAGGCAACGTTTAAGGGATGGAGGGTGTGTGGTTCAACGAACCATGATTGTATTAATATAGTAATATGATTATGATTTCCAATTAATAATTATTGTTGTAATGCAAATCTCAAGCTCTATTTATTATATGAAATTGTGTATTGCTTGTAGTATGTAGAAAAAGTTATAATACTCAATTGTATTATTGATTTTTAGATAATTTTGTTGGAAACCAAACTCCATTTTCTCTTAATATTTCTAAAACTTATATTCTTAACATGATCATGTAGTACCTCTTATTATATTCAATTCATACTCTTGTTATAACTTCTTTATTATAATATGATCCAACGCATAGGTTAAATATAAAACATCAATTATTATTTTTATAGTTGTAAGCAAGTTCCAAAGATGTAAAGTTATAATTTTTTGAATTACATAGCAAACTATACTTAATATAATATCTTTAGGTTGTTTAGTCAGAATCAAACTTTAATTTTTCACTATACAAAACTATAGATATGTATTTTTTATCTTTATATAACTATATGTATATTTTCATAAGTTGTAAACCTATATTGTATATGGATCTTATTTTTAAACATATTTCGAACACTCTCAGATGGTAAAAAAATTATAATATTGCAAATTATGTAGCAAAAGTTATACTTAATTTGCATAGTATAATAATTTAGGTTGTTTATTCAAAATCAGACTATAATCTTCACTTATCCAAAAGACCTTATATGTATTTATATCTATGTTGACCACTATCTTTTTTAAAAAAAAATTAAAAATAATGACATGACATGCTTAGGTGGAGCTCCCTATAATATTCTAAGGTTGTTTTTTTTAATTCAAACTCTAATTTTTTCATCATCCAAAACTCTATTATATGTAATTTTATTGCTATAGATTACAAATTTTTGTTGTAACAACTAAAATTTTTTAATAAATTTTGTTGCAATACTAAATATTTTTGGTTCAGTTGAACAAGGCTGAGATTTTGAGAGATAATATGTTTAATCCCATAAATTGGACCTGTGATCAAATGTTATAATCACATATAGGACACTATATTTATAGCTATTATTATATTTATCTAACAGAAATACTAAATAATGCGTTACAATTCATCTAATTAAATATATTTTCATGAATTGTAAAGCTATACTGTAAATGGATCTTATTTTAATTTGAAACATATTTTGAGCACTCTTCAATGGTAAGAAAATTATAATGTTTTGAATTATGTACCAAATTAAAAGTTATATCCAATTTATATAATATAATAATTTAGGTTGTTTGTTCAAAACCAAACTCTAATTTTCCCCTATTCAAATCTCCTTTTATGTATTTAAATATATATAGAACTCTATTTTTTAAAAAGATTTAAAATAAAAATTAATGACATGACAATCCTACGTGGCGCGTTCTATTTCATAAGTTGTAGAAGTATATTGTAAATGAATCTTTTATACTACTTTAAAAACATAATTAGATGTGTCATAGATGTCATTACCATAAAAACTTTATTAACAGTCCGAGGCTCAATGCCTAGCATGTTGTGCAACCACACACGAAATCCACTGTTCAAAATCAGAATAATATATCATACATTAGAGCCGTGGAATGAGTTTCGAGTGATTAGAGAGAATCTTTATCCATTATACTAGTATGCATTCCAAACATGAAATTTAGAAAGAAAATATACCCATAATTCCATTGTGAATAAACGATTGCTTGATTGGAACACCACGTAGCAGCAGAAGAACAAGTGTACGTGGATAGATCCCCAAACCCCCCTCTCCTCCTCTTCCGCATCCTCGTCGTTGACACTGTAAACAGTAAACACCTTCTTCCTCTTCCCACTCTCTGCAATTGCAATTTCCCCCAATTTCATTTTTTCATTCTCTCTCTTACTTCAACCATGTTTCGCACAACCACCAAACGCCTCCTCATCAATTCTCTACAATCAATCAAAAACACTACCACCAACACCAATCTTCGTTCTTCAATTTTGATATCCACTCGATTTTGTACTTCCACTTCTAATCATTCGTTTTCCGCTTCAAACCCTAACCCTAATTCTTCCCATTTTAACATCAATCAATCGAAAATCCCTAATTCTTCTCATACGACGTCGTCCTCCGGAGAACCTCGCTCTACACGCCTCATTAAGGATTACGAGGAGGAGCAGGCTCGTGTTCTTCACGCTTCTCTCCGTCACGTGGTATGCACGTGACCCCCTTCTTCCCCCATTGATATTATTATTGTTCTTGGATTTCCTTATCGTGAATTCGCATTTTGGGGTTTTTGTGAAATTTGCATATTTTGCCACTAGTTCTATATGCACGCGATACGTGCGTTGATGTACGGGAAATATAACGGGTAGAAATAATAGCTTTAAAAAATTTATTTCATCACTAAAACAATGACATTTTTCTTAACAATTTCAATATTGAGAACTGAGCATTTCATTTATTTTAGAAGGGAGGAAGTATTAATTACATATTGGTATATTAGGCATTTTAGGGGTACTCTGAAGACCTCGGGTTTTTCCTTATAAAATAGAGATATTGAACTGTTTTAAGTATTTATTAATCATCAAAAGTATGAGTTGAACTTTGGATTAATTTTAGAGTGGAATCTGTATGATGATGTTTCACTAGGCTATTATTGATGTTAATGTTATGATGATGATTGTGTTGATGTTGATGTTAATGTTAATGTGATGATGGTGATTGTGTAATTCAGGATAGGCTGGGATGGAGTGAGGCGGCACTGATGGCGGGTGCGAGGGAGGTTGGTATCTCTCCTTCTATTGTTGGGTCATTTTCTAGGAAGGAAGCTGCACTTGTTGAGGTACTTTTTCACTTTTGTTTTTGGTTTTGATAAAGATGCTGATTTCTGACATATCTTTGTTTGTTTTTGCATATGATATAGTAGTGTTCTGTTTATAGTATGAGTGACTTTGTTGGGAATGTTATAGAGTTAGTGTTTATCTAAAAGAATTAAGTCACTTTGGCGATCTACTTGACTATCATGTTGGTTTCGTGTCTGGAAAGAATATATAGGATCATAGGTTGCGACTCTGTAAGGAATTGACATTGTTACAAATTTTATCGCCTGTATTGTTCTTAGAAGACTTATGCCTGAATTCTTTTCTTTCTGTAACTTGTTTCATATGAACTTTGGAGATGAAAAAAGAATTTTCATTTGGAAGAAATTAAATCTGGAAGAAAAGCTTGCTCTGATTTTTCTTCCTTTTTATCATCTTATTGCAAGATGAGACCAAATGATTTAAAAATTGCATAGGATGATTATTGGGGTAGTGAGACCTTCCTTGAGAACATTTGTCAATTGAGATTTTGATGGTATCAAGGTCGTACTACCTTCTAGTAAGGTACCATCAAAGGACAGATTGCCTAGTATCAGTGGCTCATTAGTCAATACTAGTTACACCTTATTAAAAGTTGTGTATTGAGTGCTTCATCAATCTGTCTGCTGATACGCTTAGTTCTGTAGTTAGTGGTGTTTTGTTTCTATTCAACGTTCCTCCTTTACTATCTTGAATATTTGATGCTTCAAATTCTTATTATACTTCATACATGTTTTGTATTTCGTGATTCATCGATGCAAATCTCTGGTAGTAAACAATGGGGATAAATTTTTCATGTCACTAATTTATTTGGTGGCTCGTGTCGATTAAGTTTCGCTTGTTGTGAAAACTCAGTTCTTTCACAGTCCTTTACATATCAAGTGGCAGTTTCTTTTTGCACATTCCCTTTTTTAAAAAAAGAACTGTTCACTCTTTTCTTGCAGTATTTCATGGATGAGTGTTTGGAAAGACTTATTGATTTAATTGAGTCTGACACGGAGTTGGAGATTTTGATTCCCAGCCAGCGCATCTCAAAACTTGTAAGGATCCGGCTGGAAATGCAGGCTCCATATATATCAAAATGGGCCCAGGCTCTTAGTATCCAGGTAACTATTTTTCAATCATTTGCAATTTTGCATACTTAGATGTGCCAAATGTTGATGCATATTCATTTTTCATCAATATATTTCTTAATATAAATGGATTAGGATAGGCTTGTTATATAGATGGGTTGTGAACAGCTCTTTCAACCTAAATTATGAAATCAGGGGAAGAAAGGCATGGCTCTATTGGGATTCAAAACATAAAGAAAAGCTCTATTGAAAGTTGTCTATTGGAAAATTAGGTGAACATGTATCGGACCCATATCTATACTCATTTTTAATTGTCTAATATGTGAGAACATGGTTGTGGTATGCTCTATACGCAAGGATGGTGAAATTATGTATCTTTGTGTTTCTTTTGCTGATATCTAAAAGAATCCCTGAGTCGCTTTTCAATCGTTGGGCACTAACTTTCTATATGTGTTAACTGTGCTTAAAAGTTTAAATTATTGTGAGATATAGTTCATTTTACGTTGACCAGTTAATAACCATTGATGAAGAATAAAAAATCTGAGGTTGAAAATTTCTAAGGGAAGAAGTATGTTGTATGCAGCAACTTATGAGATGCTTGCATGTTCCTAGTTGCAACCATTCCTCGAGTTTGTTATGGCTGATTGTAGATTCTTTTTTTTTAAAATTATTGATAGGCACTGCCAACGAATGTCCCTACAAGTTTTAAGCAACGTGCTGCATTGGTTGATGAGATCTGGCATGCTGATGGTGATGATGCCTCTGATCTTGATTGGTATGTGAAGCGTACTGTGCTTGGTGGAATATACTCCACGACTGAGGTTTACATGCTGACTGATAATTCTCCAGGTCTGTTTGACCCTCCTGCGTGCATGGTTTGTTTGTCAGCTGTTATATCAATGCTAATTACTTGCCTTTGTTACTCTTAGGAATGTTCAGATTATTAGTATTTATAGTCATAAGGCCCATAATTACGTCGAAAGTTATAACATGGCCATATTTCTGTGCTGAAATTCAAATGGTGCTAGATATTATCATGAGCAAAATCTGAAGTGCTTTGTTTGGCTTTACATGACTAGCATAATTATTAGTGGGGATAATATATAGTTAGACTGAAACAGGTAGAAAGATGAAATCTTATCTCAGCTCCACATATAGCCTATATTTTTTTGCCAAATTCTTCATCCATTCTTTGTTGTAATATTGGACCTTTTTTTTGGGTCAAGGTTTGCAAGTCACAACATAATAATAATAGTCATAACATAAAATTTTGGAGTCACAAACAACCAAGATGATTCTTAGCTAATTTCTCAGCATAACAGCAGATTTAGAGGAATTAGGAAGGACTAATGAAGAATTTACGAGAAAATTACTAAGATATGATTGTATTGATGATTAACATCGATTAGAACCTAAGCAACATTCGAGAGGTTGGAGCTCTCCCAAGTAACCATTTCCCTCACTAAACTTATCAATTTTCAAGATGCCTTTCACATTCTATGTTGCTCTATATTTATACTATTTTCCCTAACAAACTATCCAACTTATTCCCAAAGTAAACTAAAGAAGATAATATCTAAAGTACCCTCCCCCCTAATATGAGTTCTTAGCACGTATTTCTTAAGATATTGCCAATAAGAGAAGCTATGAGATCGGGAAGAAGGAAAAAGTGAGCCCAAAATATATTGGTCCATATGAAATTTTGAGCTGAATAAGAGAAGTTGCATATGAATTAGCCTTAGCTCTAGAGTTAATCAGTATTCACATTACACAATGTGTTTCATGTATCACGACCCCTGAAGTACCTGATGCACGTACTACAACACGAATCCTTGGAAGTGGATGATAATCTACCATCTATCGTAACAAGGAGCATACCTTGAGAATCATGGATAGGAAGGATAAGGTTATCAGTCTCGTATATAGAGTTTTATGGAGCAACCATGAAGTTGAAGAAGCAACATGGGAGGTTGAATCTGATATCAAGTATCGAGGAAGAAACTTTTTTCAAAGAGGGTAGAATGTAATAGCCATCTCTAAATCCTTCCCTAATAATCATGAATAGTTTGATTACTAACCTTAAGAAGTTTTGATTCGACATTTTGTTTTTGTTTCGAATCTTAAGAACTAATATTTCTGTCTGATAGACCTTGCCGTTGGGTTTTTTAAAGGCGTTGTCAAACTCTTGATTATTCCCTTTAACTTGTTTGGTTGCTAAACCATATTTTTTCTCTTTAAATAAGCATGTTTCAATAAGTTCTAATACATTTGGGAAGTTACAACATGAAAGGATAACAAGAGAAAGAAGAAAGTTGGCAAGCCAGTTACTTATTGTACAATAGCTTTGTGTGTTGCAAAGCTTGTTGCATGGGCAAGTATGAGATGCGCCTCATGCCTAGCATCCTTCACGCGTCAACTACACTCAGTTAGGCATGAAATGATTGGACCACCCCAAAAGCCTCACTAAGCAGCTAGGATGGCAAGGAAATAAGTCGACACCACCTACTGCACCACATCAGATTTTCTTATCTGCCGCCCCACAAGCCTCACTAAGCAGCTAGGATGGCAAGGAAACAAGTCGACACCAC